>JAAAKG020159583.1:0-29562 GCA_010014905.2 Druon quercuslanigerum | reverse complement strand
GTTGGTGTTTGACGTGCTGGGACGTCCGGAGCGAGGTTCATCGTCAACATTTTCTCGACCCTCCTGAAATAACTTATCTCTCATCGTACGCCACTGTCAACATTTTAAGCGTTTTTAAGCACTTAATACCGTTTTTCACACAAAAATTAATACACACTCTCTGCTCCATAATTTTCAACAAGAAAAAATCGCCGAGTTCGCAAACACGAGTCTAACCTTCATGTCTCTCACATGAAAACAACACATGCTATATAGTCTAAACTGTAAACATATGATCGTCATATGTGTGTCAACACAAAACAAAAGAATATTTCAAATAAGAGTGTTTTGTACCTTGCAATAGTAGACTTCTTGCATTTTGAAAGTAAGTGTCACACACTGTTGAAATTATTATGCCAGATGAGTGTGACAAGTATGTTTTTAAAAGTCTTAAATTAATAGCTTCTAGTTATAATTGTTAGTTTCTGAAGTTTTTAGATTTAGCATTAAAGTTTCTTTTTGTCCCACGTTATATTTGGCTAAACTGTAGTTAATTATTATAGATACCAGCTATATGACATAAAGGAAATTTTCATAAAACTAACCTATTTCCAGCTAAAATACGAAAAATTCAGTAATAATATCTGAAAAATAATATGCATACAGATCCTTGAAAGAAATTTATATTTTCGTTATTAGTATACTTGTAGATGACGAGATTTATTCATGTTTTTTAAAATCTTAAATGCCTTGTTACATTCTTGCGCAGATGCGAATGCGTATCTGATCTTGCTTTTTTCATTTTTTCCAAACAGTCTTTGTTTAAATCACAACAGAAAAAAGATTGTGCTTCTAGATTAGAGAATCTTGTTATTTCTACATTTATTCTTAAACACAGCAATCTGAAAGATACATATTAATATTTCTGTACATGCTAATTACCTATTAGTTTTCTTCCGCATTCGTTTTCTTCTTTGAGGTACACACAAAATATATAACAACTTTATGCAACAAATTTATTTTGTGAGTACAAATTACTTCAAAAATAATTATTCAATTCGTCGCAAGGTGGTCAATTTAGTTAAAGCGTCAGTCCCGCCCGACGTGCATAATGCATCGGGGAGTATAGGGAAAAACCTAAAACTAGTACTTAAATTAAAAAAAAAAATATCTTTCATCCCCCCTGAGCAGTACTGTCAATTCTTTTTACAAAATTAGTTGCAGGGTCAATAACAAGACTTGCTCCCTTGCCTGTGGACACTATTTACGTAACAATGTCGGACGGTAATACTTATCATGGAGTTATCCTACCTAGATCTAACATATATGTACCCTGGTTCCTGATCCCAAATTCAGAGTTTCAAGCCCTAGCCTATTATATACGAACGGAGGAGTCCCATTACTATGCTTCATTTCTAAATCGTTAACCTCCAATTCATCCTTTAAAATAAGTGAAAAGAGGCATTTCAGACCAACATGGAGCATCTTTTGTTATTCATATTAAAATTCAGTTGTTATGCTTCTTTGTATTGCAATTAAGTAATAAAATGACTAATTACTAGAATAAAATTATAATCTTTCTCAATTTTTGAACACACTAGCATGTTTTTATATTTACAGAAGCGGACTGACATTTAAAATCATTCGAAATATTTCAAGGGATTTCTTCCAAGGGATGAATCCAAACGAAATTCACAAAATCTTAAAGGATTATTGTAGGATTTTAATGTGTGCTAAACCTTACTTAAAATTTTATATTGTTTCTATAAATTTTTAAAAATTTTCTAGGTATCAAGTTTTCAATGTATCCTGAGGGTCTAATGAGGCTTTACAATACTGCAAGGGATTTCACAAAATTTAATCTCAAACTAATTAATCCTACATTTTTTAACTTTTCAGGATTCTCACGCACTACTTTTCCACGTATATCTGTTTTCGATTTTCAATTTTTTCTTGCTTTCAGTTTAAAAATAATCAGTTTTTCCACTTTGCAATTTTGAATAATAATGAAGGGCATTGTATTAGGTTCTTTATGTATTTAAAGATTCTGTCCTTATCGAGGATACATTCCTATCGCGCGCTATGCGCATGGCTCGCGCGTTTGGGATTATTGTTTTGATAAAGCTGACTCAATTATTGTATGTAGCCTTTAATAAGTAAATATACTATATTCAGTAAGTGATTAAATAGAAAATACTGTCGAAGACTAAATTCCCATTATCTCTGATGGCTGACACAATTTTTAAATAAATTTGCTGAATCAGGGAAATTTGGTGAAAACTCTTTATTGTTAAAGAAAGCATACCTGCACATTATTTTGTTGAACTTTCACAGACTTTAGAGTCACGTAAGTGCTGTTTAAAAAAAATTATATTTTGCAGTAAAACTATGCAAATACAGATGTACATCAAATGTGTGTACATAATATTAATTTCGATATAATGATAAAATAACTTTTATTTACTCGGAGTCAATGGTGGTAACATTACGTTGTCTATGTACAAGTTTCGCAATTCTGTTTTATTGTTTTGACAATGATTAAAATGTTGCGTACTTGTGGTCTTATGCTAAGGCCTTCTAAGTGATATTAATTTTTCAGTTTCGAATAACCTTTTACAATTGTCAATGATATATAGGTAATAAATTTAGCCAATAGGAACATTCTTCAAAAAATCACAGATTAAATATATTTTCATTTTGCTATACTCACTTTAAAAAATAAAAAATGAACTCTAATTAGGTAGTAGTCATAAAATTTATTAGATACACACAGCAGACTCTAATCTTGCCAGTTGATACCGAATTATTAAAAAAGTCCGATTTCTGGTCTTTGTCATTTTCTCTTCTGAGATATATAATGAATTTATATTTCGAAGTTTTATTACTTGCGTTTGTACATTTTTTGCATATTGAACGTAAGTTTGACGCATTATTAAAATTATTATGTATGAATAGTGTTACACGTATTTTCTTAAACGGCTTTACGTAAGAGCTTCTAATTAAAAGCGTTTGTTCTTAAAGTTTCCAGCCTTAACATTAATTTTGTGTCTTATTAAATTTTATACCAGAGGGTGCTTTAATTCATTGTAATATACAATAACTGTCTAGTATTACGGGATTTTCCGTAAGACAAACCCATTCCTAACAACAAGTACTGGAAATTTGGTAATATTAAACCTAGAATTATACTTGACCGGATACTCTTACGAAATATTACGTGATTTCATACAGCGTCTAATATAGTACTAAATCAAAAATATGCTTTACATTTTTTATAATTATAATCGTAAACCACGAAAACTGAAGCAATAAAAAAATAAATGCACGTAAATTCGGCAACAGTATTTGAAGTTTCTTATGGCATTTCTTCTCAAACTATTGATTTTGAAAAGAATCTGTAACTTACCATATGAATATAGTCCACTTTACCAGTTTTAAAAGTGGCAAGTTCCATTTGAGCGGGTACCAAATTTTTTCATCAAAAAATAAAACTTATCCGTTTTCAAACTATGTTACCATACAGAGCATAGATTACACAATAAGTTTTTGTCAAGCAACTAAAATCTTTAGTGTCTACCTACATATGAAACAAAGAAAATAAAGTTTACATTTTTACAAAAATCCCATTCAAAGAAATAAGTAAGAGCATTTCTAAAAAAATGTTTTTATATCTAAGCTTTTAGAACTGAACAATTTTTAACTTGACGCCATAAACATTAGATTATTTTTTAATTGCGCATACAATAGCTATCATTTGTATTCGTTAAATGACGATAAACATATTAATATATATGCATCATGCTTGAAAGATAATAAACGTATTCTAATAGGCATGTATTTTCAAGAACGATTGTGAAATCTACCGAATGATTTGGTGTAGATTATTTGTGCTAAATTAAAATTATTTTTAATTTAGATAAAAAAACTAAAATATACACTATATATAATATAAAATATATATATAATTTAGACATAACATATATCTCTGCCTTTTGTGCATTTTTTCTGATAATGATCTTTCAAAAACTCTCCGTGCCTAATCTGTTTTTCGTATGATGCATTGTTTGACATATGCACCCAGCTACCAACTTGAAGAGAAAAATTAATTTTGCTAGTAAAATTTACCTTCAAAATATCAGAAAATTCTTTGCAAGGTTACCTTTCTTGCAAAAAGATAGTTTTTCTTTTGTGAAAACGCATTACGTTGTCTTTGACTTTAGATTGTGAAAAAAAATTTTAATTTTAATTTAAAACTGTACCAAATCTTTATGCGTTAATATTGGTTTTTTCTTACAAAATTAGTTGCAGGCGGAGTGACAGGAGCTCCACCGTTGGATGAGGACATTATTTACGTAACAATGTGGGACGGGACTACTTATCATGGACCTATTGAACCCTTAGAAAATACATATCTACTCGCGTTCCTAATCCCAAATTCAACGATTCATATGAATGAGGTTTATATAAGGACGGAGCGCCTACATAATTATTACGCACCTCTTGATCATTTACCACCAGATGTCCCTTATGTTGGTAGACTTCATATTCCAAAGCACGCTTTCATGAAAATCGGAAATGATGAGATTTATTCCGCGGTGAATTTTGAAAGATACGATGTAAACAAGCATCGCCATAGGAATGCGAGTGGAATTGTCCAAGGAAATTTGCCAGCCCCCAAGCGCATATATATGGGAACGCGAGAAGGAGGAGTCTATACTTCAGTTTTGCAGTAGTTGCAATCATAACGAGAGTTATGAGATAAATTAAGTTATTAGTTGCCAAGGTGATGGACACGCCGATTGCGGAGCTGTCCATTTTTTTGCCTAATTCACAAAAGCACCAGAAACACAGTTTTTACTTAGATTTCTCGATACGTAAGGGAAAAAATCAAAAAGTTCGAATTATAGAATTAGAAATTGAATACTAAATTCTTCTCTGTGACATTCATTTTTTGATCTTGAAGTATAAACTGTTAAATACTTCCCATGGGTGCATTGTCAAAGATAAGGTTGAATCATAAAAAAGAGACTTCTGTCAAGAATTTTTCTGCCCTGGCGATATTTAGCGAGGCCCATTGAAAAACGATTTACCCTAAAAGATAAAAAAAAATTATATCAAATACAGTGCTTTCTGCCTTGATGATGAAATCTTAAACACTTACTATAATCTTTAATAATGTTAAAGGATCTATGGGTAATAAATTTCACACATAATTAAAACTCTTTCATCTAAGCTCAAACATTTTTTTCATGTTACTATATTCATTTTCAAGAACAAACGATAAGTGGTTCTTTAGTGGAAGTCATAAAAGTGAGTATTTACACACAGCAGACTTTTATCTCGTGGGAGTCGTTTTTCGTGCCAGTTCATATAAAATTCTTGAGAAGATTCACTACTGTTATGTGTAATTTTATCTACTGATTAGGAGCTGTTTTATAAATTACGTAACGCGTTTTTCTTTTGTTTATATCGTTGTATCCCTTTTGGCTGCGAGGCAATTTCATTCTTGTCTTTATATGAACAAAAAAGAAAGCATTGCGTAATTTATGGACAGCCCCTAAAACGATGATGTAATAAAGAATAATGAAAAAAATAAAATATAAAATAATAATAAAGTTATAAAAAATGATTAATGTAGCATGAAATTTGTCAAGCATTTTTACTTAGGAGCTTCTGATTAAAATTCATTGCTTTTAAAGTGTCCAACTTTAACACTGAAGTTTTTTTCATCCAATATAATATCTGAGGAGACTAAGATTTATTGTATTGTATACCAGCTGTAAAGTATTACGTAATTTTCCGTAAGGCTAACCCATTTTTAGCTGATTCGTGTCAGGAATTACGGAAAGCGCCGTCTCTAATATACAATTAAATCAGAAATATGGTTTACATTAAGAAATGAAAAATTGGAAACCGCAAAAACTGAAAAATTTTAAACTGGAAGCACGTGCACTCTGAAATTGTACCTGAAACTGTATGATGTTTTCATTGAAAAGAACTTGTTTAAGTGTCAGAAAATCTTAACAATCGCATTATATATTGGTTTTGGGCCAGCATATAAATTTTTGTCCCAATCGTCTAAACTAGAATCATCAAAAGAATCACGATCCTAATGAGTATCAATACTGGAAAACTCGTTTTGAGGAAAGGTGCATTTTCAGTACTGTCGAATTCAAACGTGAAACAGGTACCTTCTAAAAAGAATCAAGCTCCTGAAAGCTATTGGAGCAGACGTTAAAGGGTAAATCTACCTTTAAAGATTCTTGATATCTGATGAGTAATGAACAGGAGATTCAGTCTACGCAGAATGCTTTCGGGAGTTTGAACCTATCTTTAAAGGGGTGTGTTTCACGCTTCTATTGTGATAATTTGCAGGCTTTTAATTCAGACATAAAAATTTTAATTATTTGTTCAACTTTTGAGATGAAATGGATGAATCGAGAAGCTGCTTTTCAGCTAGAGTTTAAATTAAATTCTCTATCCAGATCTGAAATAATTACGCTTTACATTCTTTGCTCTACTGATTAAAATTATTAAATTTATTAAAATGATAAATTTAATAACACATAAGTGAACCAGGTATAAAACAAACATCTTTCTCAGAAAGGTTGAATTCTATATGAACATTGGAGGTAACCAATGAATTTTTGTTGCTGACCCGTAACTATACAATAACCTTAAAGTCTTCCGGATGTAAATAATACATTATCTTCTAAAAAGTTGAGTTCTAAAGGAAAATTGGCGGCAACCAATAAATTTTCTTCGTGATTCATCACTATACAATAACCTTCAAGAGCACTAAGTGTAAAGACTACAGCTTTGTCAATAAAATTATGTTCTAATGAATTTTAGCCGCGAATAACTTATTGTGCTCATGAGGCGTCATTTTACAACAACTTCCAAGCACACTAGGTGAATGCATAAGGAATGTGCCTGTAGGCGGTACCAACTGCCGAGCGTGCATGCTTCGAGTACATGGATAGACGAAATGCTGCTCTAAAAGTGACATATTACCATCTTCGGTATTTTTAATATGTTGGTCTAATTCCTGCCTTGCCATACAAAGCCTGATATTGTCCTCTGAGATTTAAAAAACAAGATAATTTACGTGATTGAATTCTCGGCACTAGCCAATGCAAATATCACGGCCAAAAGGAAGAAAAACAAGCGAAATATTAGGCTTTCCTTTTCGAGCTGAGCAGGCTGTCAGCATCAGGCTCAGTCCATCGCAAGTCAAATGCGACAAGCTCTTCATCTGGGATTACTTCTTTTGGTTCGTCAACGCTAATCCTTCTAACATTGTACAAAATTTGGTAACTCTAAAAAAGTATTTATAAGTGAAACTTTTAATTCTGACTGTTCTGTCTGTCGCATAACGTCATCCGCGGCTACAAAACGCTCTCTACGAAAGAGTGTACCATTTTCAAAATTTAGAAAAGAAAACGCAAATAACAATTTCACAATTTGTTGAATTTCCTTAAAAAATCGAAAACTCAAACTTTGGTCCTACACAAAAGTAGTCAAAGATTTCATTTTTAGGTCGAACTATACGTGATACAAAAAAAGACGAATACACAGGAATTGTGCACTTAAAAAAAAGATACAAATTTATTATTTCTTAATTTTGCATAGGGTGTGTCGTTTTTGTTTTATAAGTATGAAAAATTATTTTAAACTAAAGATAAAATTTTTAGACAAACGACAAAAGCTAAAAAATAATAAAAAGGCAACATTCGTTCACATAGAAAGTGCTAAAAGTTTGTAGAAAGTAACAGTATGATCTGTGATGCAGTCGTTCTAATCATAGAAAATAGGTGATTTTGCGAATGCCATAAATTTCATTGATAAACGTTCATCTAATTCAAGACCATAGTTTTAAACCCCCCCCCCCCTTCTAGCCCTCTGTAATGTAACCCAAAATTCACTCAAAACAGAGGAAAAAGGGTGATTTAAAAAAAAATAGGAAATAATACTGTTTTAAACAAATGAATCTAAATACATATTGGATTTTGATGCCAAAAAAACCGTTTTTAAACATGAAAAAGGTGAATTTGAAGCGATCAGTTGCATCAAGATTTTAAAAGTAAAGCTTTTAAGCAAAATAGACAAATTTAAAACAAATCAGTTGAACTTTGATCTATTAGTTAAATTTTCATACCAAAAAAGGGACTTTTGTCCAAAACAGATGAATTTTAAACCAATGAATACGACTTCTCTACTATCAGAGATGAATTTTCATTATAAAAATACGAATTTGTAAGAAAAATAGTTAAATCCTTTACCAATAAAATAAATTTTTACTAAAAAAAGATGAAATTGAAACCAAGTAGTTGAATTTTTTACTAAAAAAATATGAGGAATTAGATAGGAAATTATTGAAGAGAAGAATTTTGTCGTTAAAGCAGGGTCCAGTCTCAGGAGAAAGAATATCTCAAATAAAAACCACATAGACGAAATTCCATTTTTTGTCAGCTTTCTGCTCAGAGAGAGATAATTATTATTTTAAGTAAAGAAAAAATGTTTAAGTAAATTAATATTGTTTATCTTATTGTTTATCTAAGCATCATCTTCTGGTATATTATTTCTAGACACTTGCCGGTGTTCCTGAAGTTTTCACATTTATGTCAACTCTTCACTTAAAGGTAGATAAGAATTAATGAAAGTTACCAAAAATAATAGTTTAAACAATTCATAAAAAAAGATTGTTTAAAAAATTAATTGTTTTATTGCTTATTTATTATGTGTTCATATCTGAAACGTTAGGATAAAGTTGGAGTTAAAACAAAAAATACAGCGTTCTAGAATTATTCACGGGCTATATTATAAAATATTATATGATTAAAATTTAAAAATAATATTATAAATAAAAATAAATTTCCTAAACATTTACTCATTTAATATTCAGTTGGTGTTTGCCTCGCTGAAACCGAAAAGTTAAAAAGAAGTTAAAAATGCCAATAAAACCGCGACTTTCCGACTTTTTCCTTTACGAAAGTTTTTCGCCTAGTTATTATTAATATTAATTAAAAAAATTTTGTTTGGAATTAAATAGATAATTTTTATTATTACATGTTCTTCAAAAATGTCTCAATTTTACGGGATTTACTAAAATGGAGTTACTTTTCTACTAAATCTTCTAAAAAGTGAGATAATATTGATATTCCATCAAAATATTTTTTTGTAAAATAAAGTAAAGATTGCTGTAAACAAATTATTCGCTTAATATGCAGCTATAACAGTTTTTGCATGATCACGTGGTAAAATTAAACAGTTTTCAAAAAAAAATTCGTTTAGCCTTAAAATCCTATTGGAAAGTAACTAAAATATGGGGAGTGTGTTTTTATTATTTAATCAAATGTGAAATTAGTTTTTTTAAAATACTTTTTGAAAATTATAAATTTGTTAGAAATGATTCAATCCTCTAATTTTTTTGCTATTTTACCTAAAGTATTTTGAAATGTATTGGTACCTTTTAAAATATTGCAAAGCATGTTGAATTTTTTTAAAAACTTCTAAAGTCGGTTGATATTTATCAATTCTCTGTAAGAATCTTTGAAACCTTCTACCATTATTTATGATAAGTGAAAATCGTTTAGAAAGGCTTTTCTTTTTTTACAATTGTATAAAATATATTGAGATTCTTAGGAATTTCATCAAATATGTTGTAATCACTTGAAACAATCAGATATCAGTGAAAAAATTTAAAAATCTGATCAAGTTGGTACTGGGATGTATATTGAAATCAATAAGTAATACAAACATTACATTACATTACAGAGAATAAAAGGTAATAGAAAGTTAAAAAGCGGACGCGAATTATGATTGTTGACTGGAAACTATAAGTTTGCCAGTTTATGATTAAAAGAGCCATGCATTAGGGCACACATTCTGCACGAAAAACATACATTGTAAGCAATACGAGGGCTGTCCTAAAAGTATCAGACCTACGTTCATGTCTTTGCACGGAGAGACTCAGGCGTCCTGTGGAGGGCACAAGCGTCACCAGGAAGTCCTAACCTTTTTTTCAGTAGCCCGATATACCGCCAAAACGACTTAGTTTTTTTGCAGCGTGTATTTGTTTACATCGACTTTTTTGCGTTCGTCGCAATTCCCGAAACTGCTCACAGACCAACAAAAAAACCTTCGATTAGAAATTGTTTAGAACAATCTGGAAATGATCAGTAGTGATGAAAACTTTCTTTAAAAGGTTATTACTGGTGAAGAAACATGGGTTTATGGTCATGATCCTGAAACAAAACAACTATCTTCGCAATAGAAGCTTCCATCCGAGCCTCGGCCGAAAAAGCCCGTCAAGTCGAAGCAAGATCAAGTCAATGTTGATTCTTTTTTTTTTGATTATAAGGGCGTTGTGCATCACGAATATGCTCCCACAGGCCAGACAATCAACATAGAGTACTACATTGAAGTTCTGAAAAGATTGCGTCATGCAATCAGGAGAAAACGATCGCAACTTTTGGAAACCGGTGACTGGCTTCTTCATCACGACAATGCTCCAGCGCACACATAAAACCTTGCGCAGCAGTATTTATTTAAACACAGTAATTTGCAGCTTCGCCAGCCTCCATACAGTCCCGATATAGCCTAAGGAAATCGATTGCACAATAAAGAAACTGTTGAAACTAATGCGATGAAGGCACGAAAGGCGATTCCAAAGTCTGACTTTAAAGAGTGCTTTAATAAGTGAAAACATCGATATGGGCGTCCTGTTTAATCAAATGGAGACTACTTTAAAGGATATCACCCCCCGGATGACGAAGAATAAATCAAGCGCCGAGAGATCGAGATAAGTCGGATACTTTTGTGACACCCCTCGTATACTCGACTGACTAATCGCGCAATGCGGCACTTCCAAGGTCGCAAACGCAACATCTCATGCACTGCCTCCAGAGAAACGACGTGGGACAACAATGCAAGAAATAACTAAACCCTTGGTGACTAAATCGTACATCTGGCGTAGTTCAAAAACGATGCTCTCCATTTTTATTACCATTATTCACATTTAAGCCTTTACAGAGATAACGGATAAGTTTATGCATGTACTACTATGTACAATTAATAAAAAAGAAAAACCGCGAGCAGTAATATAGTTTTGTGAATCCAACGGAATCTGTGCCAAGGTTTTAAGATTAAGTTGAATTTAAAATCATTTAAAGTTATCTAAAATAATGTACCAAAACATTATTTGGTATGTTTCTCTATCGTGCTTGAAAACATACGTCAATTATAATATACGCTAATCTGTAAACATGTATCGTGACTGTTTAGATTTTCTCATCGGTGAACAAAGTTATCACCCAAGAAAATATCGACATGATGAAAACAAGAAATTTTTTTTGCAACTTTGCCCTGTCATTAAATCCACAGTTTTCAGGACTCCTTCAACGTTGATATACTTTCAATTTTAAATGTTTTAGTTTTTGCTGTTTGCAATTTTAAAATTAAAAGGCATCTTGGATCAGAAGGTATCGTGATTTTGTTACGTTCCAACACTGCAGCGCTTGCAGCCACGGTAAAGCGAGTCTGGAAGTCTTTTTCAAGTTTCTGGGCTTCTCCGTCTTAATTCCAGCAAAAAAAAAATCTTTAAGTGGGACGATGGTCGTGGGGGCTAAAGCGCAGGCTTTGGGCCCACTCTGTCGGCTTGCGGGTTCGATTCCCGCCTCGCACTCTGGAAGAGCCTCGGTGGTCCATGCGGTGAACACTAGCCTACCAAGGGAGTTCTTCATCTCCGGAGAGTCGTGGGACCGGTACCTCTACAGAAAAAGGTTCTCTAAGTATTTTAGGCTCTTGCTCTTGGTGGTTCGGAACCCACCTTAAACTGTAGGTCCGCCTCCCACCACCGAAAAGGGTGCGGGAGGTGCGTTAAGGAACAGAAAGAAGGTGAAACAAAAATGTAAACCCTTAGGGGACACATTAGTAGCTTCCACTAATAAAAAATCTTTGCGGAACATTATAAAATATGGGACTGTTGATATATATAATAAAGTGAAGCCTAGTCGAGTATAACGTAAGATAAAAATACTTTATTGTTAATGCTAGAAACATTAGAAACGAACAATTGCAACTAAAAGCTATGATTTTGCACTCAGGTTCAAAATTCAGGAAACTTACTAAAAAAGACACCCACTACGAAACCACAACCCATTCTACATGTTTTTGCAATAAAAATATAGTGAAATGATAAAGAACGCCGATCTTAGATGAGAGTTTTCCTTATTTTTAAAGTTTATTACCTACTCAGCTTTTACAATTATTAAAGATTATAAAACATTTTTAAGATTAAATGTTCGAGGCATTAAACACATAAATTTAAGTCGTTTATATATGTTTGGCATTTTTAGCATTCTTTAAAGAATAAAAAAATATTGTGAAACTTGTAAATAGACTACGTATTTCACTTCAAAAAATACAATCACGTCAAAAGCATATATTATTTACATTTAATTATGTCATGTGCATAAGCCAGACATCTTGAATACAAATTTTAAAATTTAGAGCACTTTTAAAATTTCGAGACCGCTTTATTATCTTCGCCCTTTAATATAAAAAACGCTACAATATCGTAAATAACTATTTAAATGAATATCAAATTTTGAAATTTCATACTTTGATCTCACAAAAAAATTATGAAAAAACCAAAACTACCATTTTTCGGCCACACTAAAATGATGCGAAAAAATGTCTGCATAAAATTGTGCACATAAAAAATCTAAAAATTTATCATCAATCACCTTTTTATAGGGTGCGTAGTTTTCGTAACAAAATAAAATAATTTAAATCATTTAGGATTAATCAAATCAAACTTAATCAAGTAATTGAAAATAAATTATCAATTTACTAATTATTTGTAGGTTATGGATTGATGATTATTTGTACGAAAATGGTTATAAAAAGCTTTAATAAACATCAATAATATTTTAAATTGAAAACTTTCACTCATAGCCTAATATTATGACTTATAGACTAATATACACTCGAACCTTTAAAGGTGCTATGATATCCTTCGATATTTGTGTACAGCTTAAGAAATTTTTACCATTAGATTAAATAATTTTAAATTTATTAAAATTCAAAGAAAACTTTCAAATAATATTATAACTCCGTTTGCTTTTGTAAATATTATGCATGTACATACTAAATAATGTTATAACGCAAAAAGGGGAATATAATTTAAGTAATTATATATTTGTATTTTTGATATTAATATGAAAACAAATGAAAATAAAAATTTATTTTTAATATTTCTTTCGCCGTGAAGCAGCGCTAATAGTTATTTTGGCTAACCAATTATCGCAAATCTGTAACATCCGAAGATTGTAATTAAATACAAACAATTGTAATTATGAAAAGTAGGAATATATAATTATTAGTCTCACTCACTTTAATTAATATTTAAAGAAAAAAAAGATATATGTTGATCTGAAATACCTTTTTTCACTCGATTAAAAACCGGATCAGTCCGAGTTTCTGTTTTTGTCCTATACGCATTGAACAAAAAAGAAATGAAATTTTTTTTAGAATTGCAAATTGCAAGCCTAATCCATCCCATAACTTTCATTAAAATTGCAACTACTGTAAAATTGATCTATACACTCCTCTACCTATAAATCTTATATATACATGGTTGGCCTCTGGTAAATTACCTTGGGCACCTACGCTCATATTTGTATAGTGATGCTGGTTTGCATCGTATACTTCAAAATTCACTGCTGAATAAATTTCGTTATTTCCTATTTTCATAAAAGCGTGCATTGAAATATGATGATCACAAATAAAAGGGCGATGTGTAGGAAAATAATTAAGATGGAAAGCGTAATGATAAAGTAGTTCCGTTCTTATATAACAGCAATTCATTTCAATCGTGGAATTTGGGTTCAGGAAGTGGGGTATATATGTATTTGCCGCGGGTACGATATGTCCCTGATAAGCATTGCTGTCCCACATTGTTACGAAAATAGTGTCCTCTTTCAACAGAGGAAGTCCTGTTAGTCCACCTGTAACTAATTTTGTAATAAAAAATCGACATTAATGCATAAATATTATGTACGGTATTGACCTAAATTGTTTTAAACGTGGAACTATCGTAGGTCAAGGAAGATGATACTGTGTACTCACGAAAAGAAAATTGTTTTTTGCAAGCAAGGGGAAATAGGGGATAGATAGTACCGATTATTTTCTTGATTTAATTACTAATTGTAGGTTTGTTTCTAAAATTTATTTTAAAAGGCCAAAGCACGTAAATATTATTTACAAAATAAAGTGTTCTGATCACTTTTTCATATTTCAAACAATGAATAGTACAAACGGTTGAGTAGGCTCGGACTGGACTTAAAAAAAAATTGTAAGAAATAATTCATGTAGGGAAGCCATATATTGTATTTTATTTTGTACCTGATTTTGCAAAAAACTTGTAATTTAAAAGATAAAATTTTTATTAGGATTGTCATAACATTAGATTATTGGCCGAGATAACGAATACCCTTATAGATATACCACTTCAAAAAGAAACATAATTCTGAATCATTTACAGAAAACAGAAATACTGTTCAAAAACACTATTCGGTAGGTTTTACTATCATTCTATTAAAGAGGCGCCTATTACATTGCATCCGTTATATCTTCAGAATTAGAAAATAATCAAAGTTACAATGTATTATGGCAGTTTTTAATTCTTCATAGTGATAAAACTTGTCATTTACAAAAGTATTAAAATCATGAACAAAATAATTTCTTTAATTTATTACCCTAACGCGAAAAATGAATTCAATTATTAATTGACTCTAAATAGTTAAGGTTAGAGTCTCTTCAACAAATAACGGTTGTAACTACAATCTGATCAGTTCTAAGAAGCACACATTCTCTAATACGAATTGTACGCCAACCGGCACTCATCCATGTAGCAGCGTTTTTCCACAAGCGCCACAGTTAGGGCCACGGAGGAGCTTGGTCTCCTATTTAAATTTCAGCGATACTACACATAGGCTAACATTAATAACACCTTTGCTGTTTAAAATTTGTGTCCAGAAAGCCGAAAATTTGCTTCTAATAAAGGAAGATGCTCATATACCCTTCATGTTCAATTCTACGGCATTACACGCAGAGTGGAGCCTTCGATAGGTATATCCAAAACGTTTTTTAAATCTGCTGGATTAGGATCAGAGACGGAGGGATTTCTTTTTGCGTTTCAAAACGGCGGTATAGACACGTTAGTTTATCGTGAGCGCATAACGAATGTTCCTGTAGGCGATACCCACTGCTGAGCATGCAAGCAAAAGCCAGAAAGAATTGGACATGCACTAAGTGGATGCTTAAAGTATGCACGCTTATAATACAATAGAGAGACACAATGTGACTATAAAAGTTTTAATGCTTATCTTGCCCTACGCCTAGGGAGAACTGAAATCTGTTGTAGAGAATGATTAGCGTAAGATCTACTGGAGTCTCTCGTTTTCCACGATTTAACGTATCAGTGCTGCAAAGGCGAATATTGTTCTCCAAGATCTAAAGACCAAGATAATAATTTACGTAATTGAATTATTGACAATAGCCAAAGGTTATATCACGGCAAATGAGGATAAAAATCGGGCTAAATATTAGGTTCTTCGTTTCGAGTTGAGCAAGCTGTACGATGGCTACAATTTCCAACTTGTGGTTCTCATAATCGGCTGCTTGGAGGTATAAAACCTTCATTTCTCAGCCAACTCAACAAAATTCCGGCTTGACTAACTCTGTACAAAGGTTGATTACTCTAAAAAAGTATCTGGAAGTAAAATATTCACATCCAACTTTGCCGTCTGCCGCGTAAAGTTATCCGCGGATTGAAGGTGTTCGCACAAGAAAATCCGTTGCCGTGCGCTGGAGACGCCTCACGGACGTGCTGTTCGTTCCTAAAACCCATAAAACCAACCAATCGCGTGCAACCTGACGCGCTGCTGCGGTCCACGGAGGTACTTGCTCAAGGATGTTGCGAGCTGGTATAGATAGCGACGTACTTGTGTGCGCTAGTTCTCAGGCGGAGGCAACACGACAGGTTGTATTTGATTGGTTGGCTCGATGTTGTCGTGCACGGACCGCATGTCAGTAAGACGTTGTCAGTTCACTGCCACGGATTCTCTTGTGCGAAAACCTTAAGACGACACTCTAAGAAACAATGCATCACGAAGTATCTTACATACATTTTCGGCTCTTGCTTTGCTTCATGAATAGAAGGAGCAAGAGCGGATGACGTGCACGTTCCAGTTTCTTTGGAATTGGCTGCTTTAAGGAATTATGCTCGTTATTTCTGGAGTCTACAACTTCTCTTACATTAATTAATAATATTGATAATTAGCGTTGCGGTGATTTCTTATTCTTCACTACTTAACTTATCAGTGCTACAAAGTGGCTGTCTCGAACCCAAAAAGTCCTTATTTTTAGTTCTCAAAATTGGCAGCTTCAGAGATATAAAAGCTTAATTTCTTAGTCAGTTCAACAAAATGCCAGCTTGCCAAAGTCAAGATCAGTCCATCGCAAATAAATTACATTTATGCGTCGGAAATTTTAGGAGATGTCTTTGATGAAACTTGATGGAGATTGTCACATTCACAGTTTAAAGATATCCATATTTCTCAGAGATTAGCCTCTCGAATTTATGATGGGAGTGGGCTAGTCTTACAAAAAATTCCACAACATTAGACAGTTCGTATATATTACAATAAATTAAACTATCGCCAGATAAAGCCCTAAATAAAAAAACTGCATTTTATCCCAAAAGACAGAATGACAGAGAAGAGAAATCAGACTTTTTTAAAAATTTGCTATAAACTGCCACGATGAACGTCTGCTGTATATACTAAATTTTATCACTTCTATTTTATAATATATCATTATTTATTTGTTCAAATTAATAAATCAAAATGAAAAGAATATTTATCTAAGATTATGTAAGAATATTTATATATGTTAAATGTATTACCATTGGAACTTCCACAATTTAAAAGAATTATTTGAAACAAAAAAATAAATGTTACATATAAGGCTTTATTATAACACAATAATTTGAAACACTTTAATCATAATGGCATAATTAAAATTATTTACGTCCATTTTATTGCACCTGTATTTTCTTTCTTTTTTAACTATAATTTTATATTTCTTATGTATCTTAATTTTGAGCAAGGAACTTAAAAAAATACCAGATTTTTAAAAATGAAATATGCCTATTGCTTAAAAGTTGTTAAGATTTTATACAAATAAACATTCTTATTAAATTGTCAAAATTGAAGGTTATTTCAGCGTGTCGCAATGCGATCAACCATGTTTCATTTTAAGAATTTAATGAAATTCCCCTGTGCGTATCAAAATTATGCGCAGTTTCACATAGAGTTCCAAAACGAGTATAAGATCCAAAATATACATAGAGTCCACATTTGGCATAGGGTCCATAATTGGTATAGGTTCTGAATTTCACATAGGGCCTGAATAAAACTTTTAGTGTATAACTCAGATAGGGCCCAAAATTGACCTATAAACCAAAGTTTACTAAGGCTGCAAAAACCTTTCTTGCAGGCGCTCATCGCACAATTTTTTCAAATAGAATTTTTTTTACAATACATGCGTTATCTAAGCTGTCATAAACCGTAATACAAAGAAAGAGATACGCGATGAGAATGTTTTTGTTAAAGGAAAAAGTGTTCAAACAGAAGAGAATTCACAATTACCAAATGACAATTTTTGATGTTTAGACTTTTAACATTAAAACATCTGTGCCCAAATGTGGGGCAAGTCTAAAAACTGAGCATGCAGTTAAAAAATTTCTCTATCTAAAAATGTCCCGAGTTTTTTTAACGAAGAAAGACAGTAAGTTGACTTTCATACAACACTAATTCATATACCCAGCATCATATTAATAATGAACAACATCAAAAATGCAATTCTAGTAATTTTTATAAAATAGTTTAAAGTATACTCAATGTTCTTCTAAAAAATTTTATATTAAATATCGAGTGGTTGTTTAAATTTATCAGGGAGTTTAAAACATAGCCTAGACTTTTTTAATGATAAACCTATGTACTCTTATTATTTAAAATATTTATTGGTTGTTTTGGATTTGAAATAGTAATAATCTTGTCTGTAAATAACTTCCAGTCATAAATTAATATGTAATATACAAAAATGTAGATATACAAATATTTAAATTTCCAAATAAAATTAAAATAGTTGGGAAGGGGGGGGGGTCGGAAGGCAAAGGGTTCCGGGACGGAGTTCCCGTGGGGGTTTCCGGGGGTGTATCCCGCCGTAAGGAAAAATATAACACTCAGTAATTTTGAATTACTGTGACTAAAATTAAACTTATAATCAAATGTAGGACGTGAGCTTCATCCCAGCCATCGTATTGCACAGTGTATAAGGGAATTTTATAAATTCCCTGGATACAAATAAATGTTGTACTGGTAGCATCAGTGGCGCGCGATGAGAGCCTATGTAATTTTTGGATTTGCAAGTAAAAATAATTTTCAATAGAGTATTGAAATTTTGGATACTTGTTTATTTGTTAAAAGCTTTTGAATACTTGAAGTCAAGCTAAAAATATCTGTAAAAAAAGAATCTAAAAAACTTATAAAACTATTTCTTCATTATACACGATATCTCCGAATATGAAGAAAAATTAATATCAGTTTTAAAGATTTTTAGTAATTTGAAAAGCTTTTAAGAAAATTAAAAATGTTTTATAAATTTTGCGAATTCATTCTCAGTTGTAAAATATATTTAATCGTTTCAAAACTTTTGACCTTTCTAAAAACCCTGTTATCTTTCTATCATCGAATGTTGCTTGAACCATACCATGTTTCTTAAATGTTTTATTTTTTCCATTTGTCAAAAGCTTTAAATATTTCTGTAGTTGCTACTTTTTTTTAAATACCCTTAAATTTTACAGCAGAATATAATTGTTTAATAAAATTTATTTTTTTTGACTGATCTCATTATGCTTTTTATCAGCAAAAAAACTCAAATTCCTTTTTCTTTCATTTTTCTAACAGCCTTACGTGGTATCCCTAATCTGTTTGTTTTGTCGGAACATCTCGCTGACACTTGAAATCGGTACTTGACAAATCTGACTAACCGAAGTTTCTCTCGCAATCTTTAAAAATATAATTAAACTTCTAAAGTCCTACGAATTCATCTAAAATCGCTAAAAGGTTTAAAAAGTTTTTTGCAACTCCACTAAATTATTGCAGACATTTTAAAATCCTTTTGGATCTATAAATAATAATCAATCTCGGTTAAATTTCTTAAATATCGTGTATATATAAGAACTAGAAGATAAAAATAATCAATAATGCAATTATTTTATTTCGGTCATTATGTATTAATTTAATAAATTGCGATATAAAGAACGATAACAATCAAATTTGCATTGTAATATATGAGACCTCGAAAAGTAGATCTAGTTGGCATTTGGATTAAAAAAAATAAATTAAATTGCCAACATCAAAAGATGTAATTAAATACAAACAATCATGATAATAAAATAAGATCGTAGTACTTAATCTCGCGAGTATATACAAAATTTTTCACAGAATATGCATAAAAGTACAGAAAAATAACATCAAAAAAACTAAGTGAAAATTTTGTTCTGGGTAATTTTAAGAATTTACAAAGTTAAACTAATACCTCTTTGGAACGTCCCGTGCGTCATGATCGAAATTACTGTAAAACTGATCTATACACACCTTTATTTGGCACATTTATATATATAAAATTAAGGGATAGTAAATCGCCTTCTGTATCTCTGATCGTATTTGTATAGTGATGCTCGTTTACATCGTATGCTTCAAAATTTACCGCTGTATAAATCTTATTATTTCCTATTTTCATTAAAGCGTGTTTTGGCATATGAAGATTATAAATATACTGGTGCTGTGGAGGAAACTCAAAGAGAGGTGCAGCATAACGATGGTGCTGATCTATTTGCAGATAATAGTAATATCTGGGAAGATCTCGATTTATGTTCAAGACCCAGGATACAGTTGCAAAGGGCGCGCTTACAATAGGTGCATCAAAAGTATTGCCATCCCACAATGTTACGTAAAGATTGTCCTCTGCCAACGGATGCAATCCTGTTATTCCACTTGCAACTAATTGTAAAAGGAAAAATTCACATTAATGCATTCAGATTTCATGCAGTATTAGATTAAACTTTTTGAAATTTTAAACAGTTAAAGATCAACAAAAAGTGTAATAGGTGCTAATGAAAGGAAAACTGTCTTCTGTGAACTAAAGGTAACCGAGGAGGAATATCACAGATTATTTTCCTTATTTAAATACTAATTATAGGTTTGTCTAAATAAACTTCTTTGAATGACTGCAGTCCGGTGCGACTGACTTGGCTAATTACTTTGGCCATGATTTTTACTCACAAGATAAATTTTTGGCATCAAGTTGGTTGCTGGGTTCGTATATTGAACAATTAATAATACAAACTATAGCTATAGCTTGGATTGGCAAGACAATTAAGAAAAACACTGTGTGTAAGAAGACTTAATATTTAATGTGTAACACAAAGAAAGAAAAAGCGATGCGAGAACAAAATCAAGTGTCATGGTGAGATAAAAAATGGACTTAAAAAATGTATAAATATGTACCTTCCAGATTGCTGCGTATCAGAATAAAAGTAAAATTAAGTACGTTATAGTACTGCCGTCTATATTTTAGAACTTTTTGGAACAACTGACAAATTCTAGTAGAGGTATTCTACTTTACTTGCGCTGGATGTGACAACAGACACATCTGGATGCCTTCTTATAAATACTATTTGCCACTCCACAGGTTTTTAGTCGCTTGCTTTCTTATGGTGAAGAAAGTGTCTTACAAGGCGACAGTTGTTTAATAAAACCACCTTCTGAGCTACTTTTAATACCCTACTGACTCCTAAATGTTTAAGATATTCAGTGCATTAGCCGGGATGTAATAATTCGTTTAGGTAATAGTATCTCAATACAAAATGTAATTAAAGCAAGTTGCGTAAGTTTGCCAGATGACATTTTTGGAGCAATCAGAGCAATTCCCAAATAAGTTAGATTACCCGAGTTTTTTTTCGGTTGGTGACCTAGCCTCAATGTGTAATGTTTTACGTTTAATTTATTGCGGCCACTAACTAAGCTTTTTCTTCAAAGAAGGTCGGGACTTGTCACACGGGAAAAGTTAAAAACTGCCTTGCTTACAGAATTTTCGACCAGGATATGGATTGCTTAGCTTTATTTAATGCTTTCAAAAAGAAAAATAAAAGAGACGGAACCTGTTTAGGATAACCTTTTAATAATGCGAGAAATAGCATCCCAGGAAAATATTAAGACCGATGATTCGATCATTTCATCTAGGGCTTAGGTGATAGTGCTTTGAACAAATCAGTTTTATACGGCGCAAGAAATATTAGCGAGTTTAGCGAATTAGAAAGTAAAGTACTTCAGTAAATTGCCAGTCGTTTAAAGAGAAAGACGGTGTAGATGAAAAGAAGTCAAAATAGACAAAAACTAAAAGCAAACTTTGCTTAAATTTTGGATTAACGGGACATGTGCCCAGCGATTAAAAAAACAAATAAAAGGGCGAAAGCAATTTTCGATGTAATAAATTTGTGCACATTGCTCTAAAATTGTAAAGGATTAAAATCATCCAGTCAGTTAACTTCAGAAACATAAGTATATTTACTAAGTGCCAAAACATAAAACGATTGTTATAAAGAGATATCAGTAGAAAATGTAAATATTAAAGCGTTAGTTGATACCGGAAGTGCATTTAGTTACTTGCGAAAAGATTCTTTGGTAGATATGAGATTGCTTAACCTGAACGAATCTCAATGTAAAGCTACCGGATTTAGAGGCGAAAATGTAGATACCATAGGATTTTTTTCTAGCCGAAATGGTAATAGACGACAAACCATATAATCTACATCTTGACCTGTAGAATCAATGCCGATTAAGTGCATATTCAGTCGAAATATTTAAAAAATAGCGAAAGTCATAGTCGATAAAAAAGCGAAGAGATTAAGAATCACGCAAGACATTTATCACACTTATTACTGTAGCGGAAAAGATCGAAATTGATGTCGGTTCGATTGACGATGTCCTTGCTTGTAAGAAGGCCGAAGATCTTTTATTGATTTATTAGTCGAATCAAACAAAGTGTACTGATATTACGTTAGATATAACTTGAAAAGAAAATTAAATTATTTTTAGTAGGCATTGATGCTTGCCGATTCGTGAGCGCGGAATCGTGGATAGACAGATGGGCAAATGGATTAAAGGTGGAATTCTGGAGCCTGCTTTATCTGAATTTGCTGGTCCTGTGATTCTAACGAAAACAAAAGGTGTTACTCCTCGTGAATGCATTGACTATCGTCGAATTAACAGGTTCATTGACATAGATTGACCCAATTTCATTAATCGAAGACCTAATTGATGCTTTAAATGATTCAAGGTTTTTCAGTACTTCAGATCTGAGAAACAGTTTTTTTCATGCTAGCATCAATAAAGAAACTCGTGAGTATACATCCTTCGTAAGGCATAAGGGGCAATTTTTTTTCCTGAAAATACAATCGGACTGTGCATTTCACCTTCTGTTTGCAGCGATTTGTTAATTACATTTTTCATCCGTCAGCTAACAAAGGAATTATTTTAGCTTGCTACGATAACGTAATAATTTTAACGAAAAACTTACAAGAGACGCTGAAACTTGCAAGAAACGTTAGAGGTCGCCAGCGAATAGGACTTCAAGATAAATAAAAAAATATATCATTTTTTAAAGAAGCGTATCGACTTTTTAGGGCAATTGATGAAAGATAGCAAAATTTATTCGTCGCCCAATAAGGTTTTGGCTGTAATGAACTTTCTAACACTTAAATCAACCAAAGACGTTCAGAGCTTACTCTGGTTGACGGGTTATTATAGAAAATTCATTAATCAGTACACTTTGTTGGCAAACCGTTAAGCGATTTGCTTTGTAAAGGAGTGGAATTTAATTCGTTTTAGAGAAGCAGAAAGCCTTTATATTATTATTAAAAGAAAAGTTGACTGATCAACTTGTATTGATGTTCTTTGATCGTGTTTTAGCGATTACTCGATGGTGACAGGTTACACCCCATACACTACCTGATTCGTAAAACTACTGCTATCGAACAAAATTATTATAGTTATGAACCCAAAGGGCTAGCTGTTCATCCTTCCAGCAGACGATGCAGAAAAAGGAGTTGTCTACGAAGAATTGAAGGTGGGCGCATTTCCTTAAAGATTACAAGTACACGATTGAGCATGAACTTGGTTCACGAATGTAGCATGTGACAGCAAGAAGCAGAAGGACGCAGCAGAGCGCAAGAGGATGATTTAAGAATACAGAAGATTTTTGATTATCTGAGAGATTGTGCCAATAATGACCACGTAATACGCAATGGCCTGCTATAACAGTTCACGAACGGAAATGACCTTTAATGGTTCTTTCCTGCTTGGAAGATGAGATCATTCGATTAGCTTATCAGCGTGGGCACTATGATGTAAAACGAATAGAGGAGATTATCTAAAAAGACTACTAAATAGAATCTTTGACTAAGAAAGTTGTAAGGTTCATCTCCAATTATGTTGCCTGCTTGATAGCCAATCGCAGGGAAAGTCGGAAGAATGGGTTTCTTGATACTATTAAAAAGACAGATCAGCCTTTTTTATACCTACCACGACGACACCTTGAAACCCTAGAATCAACGAGTAAGCAGCATAATCATATTTTCGCGGTCGTCGATGCCTTTACGAAGTTTTCCTGGCCGCCAACAAGGAAAGCCAAAAATAGGAAAAAGTCAGGAAGAAATACGGAATACCTGCAATTTACGTCGACGAGCACCTTTCAAATATGCTGTGTGAAATATCGTTGCGATCAAGCACACCCGGATAAAACCAGGCCGAATACTGTGAGTTCAGTTGGCTGGTTCTTATCCGATTACTTAAGTTAAGTTTAACGATACTTATGACGTTCAGAGAGTAGAAAGCGGGGTTGGTTCTAATACAACGAATACCTGCGCGGAATATGTAAAGTCGTACGTTTCTTAGACATCCAAGGATTAATATTTCCATAATTATATGTAATTTAAATCGCGTAAAGCGTGAGACTAAAATGTTGGCGAGTCAGTCGTAGACGAGATGTCTTTGCATTCGCACTTTGTATACTTTTATTCACTTATTTTAGAATTATATGAATTTTTTTCAAAAGAGAAGTCTTTTACTTTAGCATAATACCTACAGTTGAAAACTTTAGGAACCAAGAATTTAGATTATAGGCTCTTAAATAAAAAAGCTTAAAATTTAAATAATTTCTTTCACTTACTTTCAAAATACAAAAAACTTACTGATGCAAGAAATAGAACTTTAGTATGAAATTTCATTTTTTTCTCTTGATACACAATAATAGAGAACAGAAATCTCACCGTGACAAATATTTCGTATGAACTAACACGAATAAGATCTTGCCTTTTACTGGTTAAAGTGATTATTGTGAAATCAGGAAGACTGTTGATTTCAGCTATGAGAATGTTTCTCGTTTGTTACATTTATTATTCAAATTACCTCCAGAATTATTGAGAATACATTACGTATTCAACATACATTGATAGAAGAACAAACACTAAAAATTACACTGTTCTTTTTATATCGTACATTAATTCTTTCTCAAATAAGCAGCCCTAAATATCGTCTTAATAGAAAAATCCTTGCGCAGAAGTCTTTTTATGTTTATCAAACATTGGCTTTGATAAGGCATTTACTTTTTACCTGTGCAATAAAAAAAATCTCTAATTTGAAATTGCCTCATGCATCAATATTTAATTTTAAAATATTCACCGTCAGTCACTAACATGTATGTACTACATTACTAAAAAATCTATTTTTATAAAATTATTATATCAGGTCTGATTTCATGTATTCAATGAGACTCACAAATAACCGTGTCGATTGTTACAGATATGAGACTACTTTTGGCAACTTGAATTTACTTTACATTTAAAAAAGCAGCATGAAGTTCTTGTCTTCAAAAACAGGACACCTACGGCATGATACATTAAAAAAAAGTTTTCTAAACTTTATAGTGATCTTTTTATCGTTATCAGATAGAATTTAAGATAAAACTTCAAAGGCTATGTTGTATAAATTGTAGATTTTAGCTTCAACTTTTCTAGGCATTGTCGAAACCAAATTCGAGCAGTTGTGCTACGCTTTTTAAATTTCTAACTTTTAAAACTACCAAAAACATATATGTTAGGGGCTATTCATCGTGCAGGCTTTAAAACCACTCTGTCGGCTTGCGGGTTTGATTGCCGGCTCGCTTTCTGGAAGAGCCTCGGTGGCCCATGCGGGGAACACTAGCCTAGCAAGGGAGTTGTTTATCTCCGGAGACTCGTGGGACTAATACCTCCAAAAAAAAGGTTGTCTAAGTAGTTGGGGCTGTTGCTCTTCGTGGTTTGGAACACACCTTAAACTTAAGGTCCTTCTCCCACCACCAAGTAAGTGTGCGATAGGTGTGTTAAGCAATAGGGAAGAAAGTGCAAGAAAAATGTAAACCCTTAGGGGAGACATTAGAAGCTTCCTTTAAGAAAATCACGTTTCAAAGTCAGCACTGATTTTTAATAGTGCTTTCGCAGTTTGCACTGCCAATTTCAAAATTTTTTGATCCAACGTTAAAAATTCAGAATGCTTCGAATCTTATAAAATCAATTCAAATTTTCACAAATATACTGAGTATGATTGAAATTCATGGATGTTCTCTGAAAGTTTGTTGAATTTTCTATAATTCTTTGCTATCTTTTGTAATACTCTTCATGTCCTAGAAATTATATAAAATACATTAAAACCTTTCCAAGTTTTGTAGTATGCCCTGCAGTATTCGGAAAGCCTTCGGAAATGCTTAAAACCTTACAAAATCGGTAAAAATCTCTCTTAATCTTTTTAAATTGGTTGATATTTATGGATGTTATGTAAAAGTCGTATATATCTTTAAGATTTTTCTGAAATATTTGATAATCCAATCAGATTTTTAACTTTAATTATGATCTGTACTAGAAGTAGCAATCTCGCGCTTGGGGCGCATCCAGTTTTCCTATTTTAAAGCAAAAGTAATTTCTAAAAAAAAACGAAAAATTTCGGAAAAATATTTATTTGTTCAAAGCTATTCAAAACTTGAATCAGAGCTTAAAAGTGTGTCGGAAAAACGCTAGAAAACTGATAAGGAAACTTCTTTATTTTAAACGATCTAAAAGAATATTAGAAACAAATTTAGGACAGTTTCAAAAATATATAGTCGTAGTCTTGCAACGATTTCCAGGCTTCTCTTACGCTGGTGGCTTTCGCAATGTGCACTAATTGGGTTATTTATATTTCTATACTACATAATGGCCGTTGTTGAGTTTTACAATTTGAAAACTTGGACGAAATCCTTGCGACATTTTTAAGCTATGCCTTGATCACTTGAACACTGTTCACAACTGTCACCTGATCGTCACTATACTGTCGATTTATTGTCACCTTACTGTCACTTTATTGTTAATTTAACTCACTCTAAAAACAGCATGTAAAAAGAACCAAAAAAAATTGTATACAAAGAAACAAAAATAAATATAGATAAAAAATCTTCCTAAAATCTTCTAAAATTGCTAAAAGTTCATGGATTTTGTTTGAATATTAATAAAATCTTTTACAATCCCGTTAAAAGTGTAAAGTATCTCCTAAAGTATTTACGAATTTAGTAAATTATTGAAACATTTTGGAAATCAGATTCTTGAAAAACCAATCCGATTTTCACCTACAATTATATGCTGTACTAGAAGCAACAATTGCCAGCTACGCACGCGCAGCTAGATTTCTTATTTAAAAGGAAAAATAATTCTCTGCAGAATATACAAATTTTGGATAACTAATAATTTGTTAAAAGCTTTAAAACACTTAGCTTGGAGCTAACACAAGAGTCTAAAATCTGAGATCTAAGAAAAAGCATATAGTGTCATTTGGTTTTTTTTACAAGCTATGAAATAATACATCTCGTGACTAGTGTGAACTGACAGCTGCTTTGAAACGAGTACAATGTTTTCGTAACGAGACGTAGGCACGAGAACAGAAGATAATTTCTATAAGAAAATTATAAAGTGCGTGTTTTTATATCTCTATAACAAACGCAACATGACATTTTAAATCGATGATTGCTTACACGAGAGTTTTCATAACAAAATCGTCAATTATGGGAAATCGGGTAACACTATATTTGTTTAAAAGAATTGATATTATTATCTTTTTCAACAGCGGTTTCTTTTAAACGTTACAAAAATACGAAGATAGAAACAAATCGACCTCGTTGTTGAACTCAAATGCCAAACTGTGCTTACTGAACCCAGATTTGTATCTTATCCACCACACCGCCAGATACAGCCCATAATGCGTCTTTTTTTGTATGTCTAACGGAGGCAATAAAACATAACCAGAAAATTTTTAATTTTACAGGATTTTACAAAATATTCGGAGAAATTCATATCTGCTTTAAAAATACTAACTTTACGAATTTACAAAATAAAATTGATAAATATTTAAAATCTTCAAGACCGTCTTGATAGTTACATGCTTAATTCATCCCATAACTTTACCATGTTTACAACAAGTGTAAAACTGATCTGTACACGCGTTTGCTTGCCAATGCTATGTATATATAGTTGGCTTCTGGAAAATTATTTTGTACACCTTCGCGTGCACTTCGTTCGTTATATTCATCTGTATCGTACAATTCGAAATTTTCCGCTGAATAAAGTTGGTTATTTCCTATTTTCATGGAAGCGTGCATCGGAATATGAAGATTAGGAATATAATGGGGAGGCGGACCTAAATGATGGAGACGGTTAGCATAATTATACAACTGTGTAGTTCGTATATAAAAGAGAGGGCTTTCCAAATCTAGATTTCCGTTGATAAACAAACGTACATATGTATCGGCCCTGTTTCCCATCCATCCATGATAAGTAGTGCCGTCCCACATTGTGACATAAAGTCTGTTCTGTTCCAACGGGTTAAGTCCTGTTATTCCACCTGCAGCTAAATTCGCAAGAAAAAGTCAAGATTAGTGCATAAAGATTTTGTACAGCATTAACGTTACTTTTTAAAAATTTTTAACAGTTAAAGAAAAACTAAAACGTACTGAAAACTGCAAAACCTAGTAAGGGATGCGAAAGATTATTTTGTATACTTTCCTTCGCATGACATAATTTAGGTGGGAGTGACGGTGTAACTGAACTCAACAGCTTGGAAAGAATTTGGTAATTATTGTTAAAAATGAGTTTTGCTAACAAAGTACATGGAAAGTTAATAAATTTACTAAAAACTGTAGTTAGAAGTAAATAGAGATAGTGATTTTTATCAGGCGCTGCTCACTTCGCTCGCAAGATTAAGCGCGCCTAGCACAAGCGACTATCGATTAAAGCGTCGACTACTGTAATTCGGCGATTGTGAATTTTCTTTTTTTAAAGCTGCTTCGGCTGAAACAAGCACATTCTTCTCAAGGATCACGTGCTTCGCACTCCAGTTTGTCAACACTGTGAATTTTTCTGCAGTATATTCAACTCTATTATACAAAAAGTATTATACATTGATGTGCTATCTCAATCTGGGACTGCAATGTACAAATTTCATTTTTCATGATTCGTTTTAATATTTGTTTTTGATTGCGCGTTAACTTTTGTTGTTGGCTTACACGAAAAATATATATAATTCCAAGGCATTTATATAATTATGATTAGCACTATGCATTAGTATTTAAACAAAACTATTTTTATCGTATTATCTTTATAATTAAGAAAAACTTATTATTAAAAATTGTAGTGAAACTTCTGTCGTTTTAACATAAATTCATTTATTATTGTTGATCTTATGGTTGTTGACCAGGGAATATTTATTATTAATATTAGATGTTAATTTTGTTTGTCTTCTGGTCTATATCAATAGTGTTAAAATATTAATAAATCTTAAGATTGTGAAAAAATGTCTCTATCTCCGCTGGGATCTGAACCCAGGACCTTCAGATTTCAGGTCTGATGCTCTTACCAACTGAGCTACGGAGAGACGAGAAAATTTTCTTCACAACCCCCTTACAAGCTGGATGACGTCGTCATTCTTGATACTTGTACGATTTTTTCTTTCTTCTAAACATAAATACATATTTTTATTATTATTGTTGATCTTAGGGTTGTTGACCAGGAAATATTTATTATTAATATTGATAAGAGCATCAGACCAGAAATCTGAAGGTCCTAGGTTCAGATCCCAGCGGAGATGGAGACATTTTTTTCACAATTTTAAGATTTATCAATATTTTAACAATATTGATATAGACGAGAAGACAAACAGAATTAACATCTAATATTAATAATAAATATTTCCTGGTCAACAACCCTAAGATCAAAAATAAGAATAAAAATATATATTCATGTTTAGGAGAAAGAAAAAATCTTACAAGTATCAAGAATGACGTCGTCATCCAGCTTGTAAGGGGGTTGTGAAGAAAATTTTCTCGTCTCTC
>JAAAKG020159572.1:0-29562 GCA_010014905.2 Druon quercuslanigerum | reverse complement strand
ACGGTTATAATACCAATCCGATTTGGCTTTCCGTCCTCCCGGGTTTTTTAAATAAGACTTGATTGGCCAATCAGGTGCGTCCTGTCTTCATAAAGGGGCTCTTTGGCCAATCGCACGCATCGTAAAGAGTATACATAAGAACAACATAAACTGATACCTCAGTTTCAAGTCAGCCTTGAAGAAGTGAACTGCAATTTTCACGAAACGTCGGCAAAATTCGTAGTTTCGTACACGATTGAAACCAGAAATATCTACTTTATCAGAATGAATCATCGTGAAAGTATTAAATCTATTGTTAGTTTAACAGTGCTTAAGGCCTACTTCATGCGTTAAGGCGTATCCTCTTAAATAAAAGCCTGATCCTGCATTTATTTTCACACGATTCTTTACAATCGCACAATTTTACATACTAGTATATTTCCGACATAATTAAAAAATGAATATAAGAATGTAGGGATTAATGATAAATGTCTTCGAATTAATCCAGCACTCGTGAATTCCGCAACTTAATAAAATCAATCAAAGAACATTTATTATTGTAGCTTTCCCAGTGAAAAGGATAGATGATCGAGTAAATGTGCAAAACTAACATTCAGATGAGCGGAACAATGAGATTTAAAAAAAATTCTTACCCGCTGAAAATATAATTAATATATTTTTATCGTTATTAATTGTAGCGCAAAAAAGTGGGGATACATAAAAGCTAAGATATAATTATTAAAATCTTATTAAAATCTAAAAGTCTTCATATTCTGAATTTTCCACTTAATAAAGTATAGTTAAAAATTAAGTTGCTTAACGCTCTGTAGACTTTTAGGTGCAATTTTTCTCGATACTCGCGCTGTGCGCTCGATTTTTGTCCTAATCAGACTAGATGGAAAATAATTTTTTTAATTTAAAATTAAATTTTTTCTTGAAAAAAAGATCCTTTTTTTTCGCTCCACTGAGAACCGAACAGCAGAACTTTGGATTTTCGATCAGCTGATTAGAATAACAACTTTAATTCAACTTTAATTATTACTTGTGCCATTAACGCATTGCTAAAAAGTAGCATTATTTTCTTGAATTGAAGTTCTTAATCTGATATCTCTAATAGCTAAACGGAAAAGCACCTGACTGGAAATCAGAAGTGCTCTGGTTCGATTCCCTGTAGAGCGAAATAAAAAGAATCCCATGGCTGTGGATTGTTATCTACTGTTACAAAAGTACCATTTCCTGATGATATAACAGATTCATTACAAATTATTACTTGTAGCATTAACACCTTGCAAAAATAAGCTTTTTTTATGAAAGCAAAGGTCTTATTCTAATCTCTTGAATACCTTAATAGAAAGGATCTTTTTTTGAGATAAAATCTAATTTTACATGTATATTCTCTGAAAAACTTAAAAATAAATATAAAAAAACTACAATCCGTTTTTCACTTATTCTTTTGGCATTATGTTGGAATTTTCGAGTTCCTGAAAACTGCTATAATTTCTTTTTTAAAAGTTTCCATCGCAACTTGTGTCGTTTGCATGGTTTGAGTTGACTTTTTTCATAAGGTGCGTAGCTTGGCTTAAAATTTTGATTTTCAATTGATTTTTTAAATCTTGTACAAATTTCATAAATTGAGAATTTCACTTTTATCAAGAAAGTCATCCCGCTGAATTGTTTGGCTATCTAAGTACTATGAATAGCTTACATACAAATTTTTAACATGGTTAATTTTCTCGAAAGTGGACGCGTTTAAGGACGGACAGACAGACAGACGCCATCGTAAAAACTTTATTTTCGGATTCGGGGGTCTCAAACCGTGGAGACTCGTTGAAAAGCTGTGGCGTCCAATTTCGGACAATTTTAATACTTTTTCCATAATAAATTAGTAGAACGTAAAAAACGTTTATAGTTAAGTATCTTCAAAATGTAAATCTCGAAAATGGTATAATTTCTAATTCTGTTTTTAAAAAATATTTTTTATTCTGATTGTTTAAAATTACAATAATACAATTGTAAATTTTTTAGTTAATTGATATTTATTTGAAACTGTTTCAATGTGGATGGTTCAGAATTGAAAACTTTAGACAACACTAGAAGAAGACTGGGAATCACAAAAGGTGTTTTAAGAGCATTATATTAGGATACGAAGTTCCAAATTGACTCTTTGACTCCAAATCGACCCTTTTCCGCCTTCTGGCTTCTGCTGAAATATATCTTATATTTAAATAAGAGTTACAGATTACTTAATCCCAAACAAAATTAAGATTTGAATGGTGTCAAAGCAGATTAAATAATACATTAATTATTTAAAGTTATAATGATTAACTAAGTTTTATAGTACTTTAAAATTAGGTATAAATTTGAATTTAATAATTAGCAAACTGAATCAGAATCACGCAACACGTTGTCTACAAGTATTATATCAAAATAAAGAGAGACTCGACGATTGCTTCCTAACGGAGATTCCATTATTTCTTCTGGAGTCATAGGTTGAACCTGGCCGCTTTGCATGTTTATTTTGACACGTTTTTCAGTCCGATTTCCATAGAGATATCTTTTGATGTATATTCCACGAAGATATGTATAGTTTCTCGTAAATATTGCAAATACTTCACCATTGGATGTTGACAATACAGTTTGTTTTCCAGGTGGCATAGGCAAAAGAATGCGACGTTGTCCTTTCAGTTGGATTGGTGCATCGCGAGGAAAAATGTATTCACGAACTTCGAATCTTCGGTTCTGATTCATGTTGGGAATGAGCCGAACAAATCGAAGTTTTTCAGGTTGCACTTCAGATATGTACCCGTAATGTATGTTGGGAAGAGGAGACCTACACCTGGCACGAAAAGAAGGCTCGGAAGGAGAACTGCTGATTGAAGGATTTGGAAAAGGACGTCTGGCAGGGTCAAGAAATCTTCTAGGAGATCTATGTCTTGCTGGAGAATTAGAGTTTACGGGTCGAGAACTACCAGGAATAGGGGCTTCATTAGATACAAGCCTAAACTGTAAACTGGAATCTGCAACGGAAAACAGAAAATGATATTCTTGTTGAGTAGTTCAAGAAAACACATTACATATACACTGGATCCGCGTTCATATACGATCTCACTTATATCCTTTCGCGCTTATATCCCTGGCATGTATCCGCTAGAAACCCAACATCTCACAATACCACGTGACTAACCGTCCAATTAGAGCGCAGCACGCCAAATTTCCTTCCTTTCAGAAGAGCAGTTTTAGGATCCTCTCCCGGGAGGACATAAGTAAATGTTTACATTCTCAGACAGCAGATATAGATGCTGTTCCAGTGTTTATATATTGTAAAATTGTTTCTTTTAAAGTTCTTCATTTTACAGATGGTTTGCATTTCGTCGTCATTTAAACATCTCTTTTGATTATTCCTCATGAATTATTTTCTATAGGCTTATTTGGAATTTCAAATAACAATAAGAAAAGAAAGGAAATCTATTTTCGAATTCCGAGATATTGCTTACTGAAAAGGTAACATTATATTATATATCAAATAATAAAAATGTGTATTTTAGAAACTCACTGAGGCTCATAGGTAAGTGCTGGGCCAAAGAATTAAAGAATTATGAATTCAAATAAGTTTTGAGAAAATTTGGGAGCATTTAGAGTTTTATGTTTTTTAATTTTGCGTGCTTTGTAGTGTTTGCAATTTAAATGTACATTGATGATCGCAACGCTAGAGGCACGAAATTTTACACTTCGAGAAAAATGTATATGGATGATGAAAAAAAGCTGACCATTTCAGATAACAATTAATCAATAATTGAATATAGTATACTTATAGATCCATTATAGGGGAACAATTTTGTGACTTAATTTCACATTGTATCACGTATCGTAATGGAAAAAAAAATTTTTTTAAATCTAATTTTTTACGATAAAGATAAACGCTATGCGCATAATACAAAATATTGGCGACAAAATTTTAAACCTTTTTAGGAGAAATAAAGTTTTTCGATTAAATTTGTTCGTACCTTGCACAGTTTGACTATGTGTCTTATCAAAAACAGTGTTCATCAAATGTTGAAATCATATTTATATAAACAACCCGAAACAGACTTATTTTATTTTTGATACCTTTTTGTCGATTTTAAAACAAAATCTGTAAGTAATATCAAAAAAATTAATTTTTAAGGAAGTTTGTAGGTCTTTTGGAGATGAACAAATTTAGTTTTCGACATTTTTTTCTTATCTCGTACCGTTAGGCTGAAGCTTCAAATGTTATATTTTGTAAAAAGCAATTATTCTGTTTATTCCTTAAAAATTATGCGAAACAACAACAGAAAAACGATGATTATCACCTAAAATATTATTTCCTAAATTAGAATCAACTAGTTGAGTATAAAAATATATACATTATTAGACCTAAAAGGAAAAGTATACATTCATTAACGAACCATTTTCTACCAACAGCTTCTATTTTATCATTTTAAACAAATTCTCAAAATCTTTTAAGAGCTTTTTAAGAAATAAGAAATTCTGCAGGATTTTGCCGGGATCGGTGCTAATCTGAAAAGTTGCACCCGATCCCAGCGAAATCACGGTAAAATTTCAGTCATGACCACATCTCAAGACCGTAACATAGCTGTAACGGAATTAATACGACAATCTGGTAAAAATCTCGTGCACCCTGAGGACACGGAGCGACCCAAAGACGACCGCCTTCTGCATTTTCTCCGCAAGTGTTTTAGCATAGTGTTCACATGCAGGGATGCCTTTCAGGCTATTAACCAGTGAAAGATTGGCACCTCCGAGAGCGCCGATAGTAAGGACAATGAATTTAACAGAATATTCCGGGTACAATCGTCGGAACTCCCTTACAAGGTCTCTATACCTCTCTTTATTTTCATTCTCACTGGCGATGATGTTTTTGTCAGCTGGTGCCGAAAATTCGATAACGAACATGCTTCGCTTCTTAAAGTCAAGGAGAACTCTGTCAGGCCTTAAGTGTGTAACAGAAACAATTGTCAACCATATAAAGTTTTACTTCTCATTCTCGACAATTGACTCTGTTTCCCTAGCAGCGTTTAGCGGAGCTGGTAATAATGCACTCATAGTGCCGCATTGTGCCTTTGGATGTGTGTGTGTGTGCTACAGAACTCTTGGTGATAAATGAATATGGTAAAATAAAATGAACTTCGACGACTTTCAGACTATTGAACCATTAACCAAAAATTTAGAGTAAACGCAGATATTTATAAATAAAAAAATGTTCCTAATTATTTAATGAATGTGGAATGAAGTAAATATTGCAAATAGGGCTGGTTTCACTGAAAGGCATTTTCATGAATTTCTACGAAATCTACAAGCGAATAACGAATCCGAATAACGAAGCAATTAACGAATCCGTTATTGTTTGCAATGATATCAAGGAATACCAAAAAATTTCAGTTGTAAATGATTTTATACAAGCTGCAAGTTATTCGATGATTTTAATGCATTTTAAAAATTTCTAGGGATTTCTATCAAATGTAACGAATTTTAAATATTTGAATGCATTTAAAAATATTTTTAAGATATCGAAGGAATTTGCAGATATTTTTATACATAGATCTCATTTGTGGAGAAAATGATCCTAAAAAAGGTGCTTAATACAAAAATCTGATATGGCAGACAATTGCAAAAGTTCTTCTTTAAAAACTTGAAAACAAGGTTTTATGCGTATCGAATATTTTTTAGCTTAGGAAAGTATTATTACTTATTAACTGATTAATAATTACACTTATTGTACATCTTTATTTATACAAGGTTACCTTGATGATTCGCATGTTCACTACTCATCCCAAAATTTTTCAGAAAGTCCCTCGTTTCAGGCACCGTACTCGCCGACATTTCTGAGAAAGCATGAAAAAAATGTATGAATTTATAATTAGAATTGTATTAACAACAGTAAACGCGAAATCTAATAATGAAATACCCTACAGAATCGTTTAACATTTTCGGCTCTATTTACACAATTATAGAAGGCTCTTATGAAACTTGTAAATCGGTTACGCCACCTCCACCAATATAACGTATTTGCTAGTAATTAACATAATGTGATAGAAGTAAATTTACACATTTAACCAATTTTTTCTTGTTTGAAAACCACTACCAAAATTCAAAATTATTATTTTTAAATAAAAGAAAAGGAAAATTAATGATATTAATGATAATAATTTTTTATATCCTAGAGTTTAAATAGTGTTTTATATTAATTAACGTGTAATAGGTTATGAGCATACATACTACAAAAAATATATTTATAAAAATGTGTAATAGTTCTTTACTTACCAATAAAATTAAAAATAGCGTCCAGGGTCAAGATTATAATACAAGGATTCCACATATTTTTGAAATTTGAGAGAAACTAATTAACCAAGAATTTTGAAAGCAGCTTAGCTAATATATTGCATGCTTACGTTATTGCGGTTTTTGATTGAATAACAAATTTTTATCACTCTCACCTTAATAATTTGTTGGAAGTTGAAATCTCGTACGAGTATAATTTATTTTACCTTGAGAGACTCAAATGATTAATGTTTCAAGTACACGTATGTATGTTATTTTATCTTAAGGAGCTCAAAGACTACGATAATGAATGAAGTGTAAATACAAATTCCTGGACAAAAAATGTTCATGTATTTGAAATAATAGAATACATTAGGCTCACCCAACTGTTCTTTGTTAAACATTAATTACATTTTTTTATAAAGTCTACTATTATATTTTATGTTAAATATTATTCTCTAATTTAAAACTTTTGTTATTTGGTTAAAAGTTTCATTATTTAGTTAAAAGTTCAACAAATTTGTTAAAAAGTCATTATTTTTGGCTGACGAATCAACTGTCATCTATCTATTTTCACTGTAAGTCATATTGCTTGTTAAAGTTAAACTAACTGCAAATTTAAATATTGCAAAAATTGGCCCCGATCTCTTTTATAGTTTATTTTTATTAAAAAAAATAATAAACATATTGCAGAAGTATTCGAGGATGCCAATAACTAACCACTGAGGGATGGGTTGGTCTCCATAAGAAATTAGTAAAGATACGAGCAAGATGTTGGTGCGTGGAATTGAGCTTCTTTCACCAAAAGTAGTATCTGGTCCTGGCGCTGAAAACTTTCCAGTTCTAGTGATACCTTTCTTTACTTCTTTAGCAGTAATTAATGGACACTCCCCTTCCGGATGTTGCAACAGCTGCCTCTGGCAAAAGTTACAAATTGGTAATATATCTGAAGCGTCTTTATTTAGCTGATAAGTATGACCATATACTTGTTCCCAGAAGGCTTGAATCTATTCTTGACCAGGCGGATTTTCAACAGCACATGATGTTTTGTTGAACAGACGGGAAGGATAAGTGAAAAAGGTGGAATGTTTTTGGATCCAATTTCCTTGCCGTTCCAGGCGCTCTTTTGCTGTTGCAAGAGCTCTCACTTTATTGCGTTCAGTGCTGCTTGACGGTTATCAGTTTATACTTGTTTAGCGTTTGATTTTCTATCCGCAAGATTCAAACAAGTTTTCCACCTTTGGAGTGCATGCCGTCTCGCTGTTGGAATTTTAAACTGAAGCTGTGCAATACCATCTCAAGTCTTACTCAGGCGTACTGAAGTAGTATTACTTCTATTGTCGCTAAGCAGGAAGACCGCTTTCTCGCAAACTGAACAGTTCAGATTCCAGATATCAGCATGTTCAGAGAGCAAATCAGGAAGAGCAGTATCAGCTTCAGTTAATTTGTCTCTTCTGAGAAAAACCTTTTGGTGGATTTTTGATCACGCAGTTCTCCTGTTGGCACTATCGCCTATCTGCAAGGGTGGTCTTACTGGATCCGAAGGCATGTTCGCTGCAGGATGTTGTTCTTGTTCTTTCTGATAAAGAGCTTCATATGCCTCTCCATATAAGAGCTTCATATACCTTTTTGAGGTAAAAATGATACCTGATCTTTTAAATGTAAAGCGTTTCATTAGCTTATTCCTTGTCAATATTGACCTAATGTTCATGTAACCACTTCATGTATGCTCTTCGCGTCGGTTAGCTTCCCTCCCAACAACGGTTACTCACGCGAGACTGATTCGTAAGATCATGCATTCCAATTGCAAATGGCTGAAACAGCCCTGAAGCTTTAAGTTTGGATTTTCTGGCCTAAATTTGTAATATTTATAATTAAAATGTATGCAACTCTTAAGTTTAGAAATTAAAAATGCTGTAATATAATGATTTTCATTCAAAGTCCTTCCTGACAAACTTATTACTACATAAAATTTTAAATTAACTTATTTATAAATTATGATGATTGAATACAGTTATTTATAATATATTTATTTACTGTGATCAAAAACAATATAAAATTTAATTTTTGCATTTTTCAAATATTATAATTTTGTTTTGGATCAGATATGTTTAAATCTAAAATCGATTATTTTAAAACTCGCTGAGACTGGGCGACCCCTGCCTAAGGGAGATTCGACGACTTCTTCTGGGGTCAATTCTTGGAATACGCCGTTGTACATGTTTATTTTCACCCGTTTTTCAATCATAACATCCAAATGATTAGATCTTGTTGTATATATTCCACGAAGCATCGTATAATTTCTTGCAAATATTGCAAAGATGTCTCCATTAGACGTTGACAACACAGTTTGTTCTTCAGTTGGCATGGCTAAATGAGAGGAACGTTCTCCTTTCAGTAGGATTGGTGCATCGCGAGGAAAAGTGTATTGGCGAACTTCGAAATGCCGGTCTGGATTTCCTTTGGGAATAAGTCGACAAAATCTAAGTTCTTGAACTTTAAATCCAAGTATGTATGAAAAAGTATAAACCCCAGGAGGAGACCTGGATCTGTCACGAAGAGGAGGCTCGGCAGGAGAAAAATTCCTGATCGGAGAACCCCGAGTATTAGGTCTCGTTTCAGTAAGAGACGTTTCTGGAGAATAAGAAGTTCGACAACGAAGAAGCCCAGAAACTGGGGCGTCGTTAGGTGAACAGTTGATGTTTGAACTTAAGTCTGCAACAAGATACCAAGGATTAATTTTTTATTTTGTACTCTCTCCCGGAATTTTTCGATTTAAGAATATTTTTCTTAATGGGGAGAGAAGCACAAAGGTAAATCAAATATAGACAAGTCTTCGTTAATACAAAATTATTGGTAGAAAAGGTTAATACAAGAGGTTATATTATTTTTTGAAATTATCTCTTCTTCTGGAAATACACTTTGACCACCTCATTGAAAGTTTCTTGATGCCCTCTTTGTAAAAAGAAACCTGAAAATGTATGCATTTTAGACATTTAAGGCAGGGTTTTAGAGGAATTGGTGTCTTCTTTTTGTCCAGTTAGCCGCTTTATTATCTGTTGGTCGATAATAGTTGGCACTTTACAATAACTAACTTCAAGGTCAGCAGCAATTTCAACGATGATGATGCAACAATTGCCTATCACAAGGCCGCGAACTGTACTTTATGCTAAAATCACATGCGGGCCTATGAGTGGATGGATTCCCGAACTGTTTGCACAATCTTCTGAGAATTTTAGCTTAAAAGATCTCCTCTTTCATTCGAAATTTTATTAAAATACTTTCCGCAACGGACGGATGAACTTCATTCTCAATAATTTTCTGTTAGCCTTCCATCCTAACTGGACACAGCTTTCGAGCTAGGGTCCCACTACCTTACATCATATGGTCTGGTTTACAGACGAACATTAATTTATATTTGATCCTCCCTCTTATCAAATCTCATTACGTACCATGTTATATTTTAAATCCCACGATTTCCTTTACAATCACATGCACTCTTTTTAAATCCAATATAATTCTCCAACATCACACGCCATTCTTTACAATTTCATGTAACCCCATGCAATGCTGATGCAATTCTTCAAGTCCTAAGTATCCAGTGCAATAATATAACATATCATTTTATCTTTTACAACTGCAGGTAACATTTCGAAATGTCATATAATTTTTTCAAATCTGAGACAGTTATTTTTATATCATGCAATTCCCTATGATTTCTGTTGATGTCATACAGTATTATGCAAACTTTTAGAATACCTTGTGAACCAAAAGTCCAAATGTGATACTATGCAATCTTTTAAAATCATATGGAATCCTTACAAATCTTTTGCAGTTCTTCGAATTCCGATGCAATCATTTTTTATTCTGCGCAATATTTTTCATTTCCATGCGATCCTTTAGAATCTCTTTCGATCTCATGCAATTTTTCTGCATTCCTTCAAGATCTCATGATACCGTATTCAATGTTTTAAAACCTCTTGCCATTCCAAGAAAACTGATTAGTTAACCCCTCTTAATCAACATGGAGTTTTTTGACATTTGTTAAAAAGCCGCTTATAAATCAACGATGCTCACAACAACGTATGCCAAAAGAAATAACTAAGTAAATACAATATTTTTTTATTTTGAAACATGACATGAATAAAGAGCAAGTTTTTGAACACTTACTGTATGTTTCGGGCAAGGTCGCAAAATAAATGTTATAATTTAGGGATAAGCGATATAGGTGATGAGATTAATCTTACATCTCAGAATACCGGAGTTGATGAAAATTTATTAGGGAATATTTTCGAAAATGAAGATGTGTAAAATGATTAAGATAATAAAGATAAAATGCGCGCGGCTCGCTTCGCTGGCAAGTTGAAGCGCGCCTTTAGAGTGCGGATCGTCAACCTCGCGCTTCGCGCTCAGATACAATTACTACTCGAGCTTCGAGTTTGGATATTATTTGTTGCATTTGGAATGCTTGATTACAACATTATTAAAAAGATCTCGATTTGATTGCAGTATTTATATGTCTTTTCATGTTCTGAATTTTCTACTCGATTAGGTGTAGTTAAAGATTAAGTTTCTCAGAGCGCTGTAGGCTTTGAAGTAAACATTCTTATCGTGCCACGCGCGCTCCAGTTTTGAAGGACATTTATAAACGGTTTTGTTCAATCTTTTATTTTGTAACTTTAGCAGTGTTTCCACAAATTTTATTTATTTTTTTTAATGTTATTTTGCACAAATAAAACAAAAATTACGCGTCCTATCAAGAAGTGATTCTCAACGAAATTGTCGATCTTTTTTTGGATCACAACTTTTGTTAATTTATATTTTGGTGATTCTTGATTGCGGATCTGTCGATTAATAAATCTTTTAACATTTTATAACTTCACAAAACTCAACAAGATATTTTTCTATCACGCCATTATGGTACTAAATCTTTCGAATCTAAGTTTAGCAAACATTATTGAATATGCTTGATATCATTTACATTCAGGAGGTTTCAAACGGTTTGCTCCTATTTTAAAAGATTTTCTCGATTTTCAAAGATTAAATTTGAAAATATTTTAACAAATGCTAGAGAACTCCTCAATAAAGTAAATTTTATTCAAAGTTGTTTCTCTGAGTTGCAGCGACTTATAATGGATCTTAAAAAATTAGTATGATTTTCTATGATTTTTAAAGAATTGCAGAATAAGTCAGGGATTTAATAAAATATCCAAGAATTCCGGTGTTTTACCAGTCTGAAACAAGCCGCCACTTGGTAGTTTTTATACTTTTCATATTTCTTCCTTTAAGATTTTTGTACGATTCATTTAATGCTGATTATCATATGATGGTTTTCTATGTAATTATTTTAATTAAAAAATTGTCTATATTAGCAAAAATATTACAAGAAATTTATCGAGAGGAAATCATTACAGGGTTATATCGATTTTTCATAACTATTTTTTTTTGTGGTGGCTTAAGTAGCATAAAAGGGTGCTCAGTCAAAACATAGGATTGCGGTATGGAACACTTTTTTGAACATTTTTCTTTAAAAACATTAGGAGCAAAGTACTATGTGTGTCGAATCTTTTCTAATATAGAAGATTAGTAATACTTTTTACTTGTTTATTACATAACTAAAGCTTCTGTTACCAATTTTTATTTATACTAGAGTTACCTTGATGATTCGAATGTTCACTACTTTTCCCAAAGTTTGTAAGAAAGTCCCTCGTCTTGGGCTGCACACATGATGATATTTCTGTAAACAGATAAGAAATATTTAGGAATTTTTAATGATTCTGTTAATAACTCGCAAAAGAGAATAGGTGCCAATTAAAAAAACGCGAATATCTTTTCGAATGTAAGTTGCACCTAAATATCAACATAAATTGTCTGATGAAAGTTTTCCTGATAGTTCTAGAAGATATGTGATTTTTTTACCGAAAGCGAAGCCTGTAAATCAGTTACGTCACCTTCACTAATATAACGTTTGCACCAGTGAATAATTCAATGTTATAAAAAATGCATAAACACATCTAATGTATTTTACCGTACTTTAAAAAAGAGATCTAAATATTAATTTTTAACTGGTGTCAGGGAAATAAATCTTCCAGAGCTTCTAGCAATGAAAAGAAAAATTTCGTATTTCGGTTTTAAATCTTGAAAATTCTATAAAAAGAAATCAAAATTGTACCACCTAAGGTAAAACTTTTTCTTTGAAAAACCTATAAAACATTGATTAAGATGAGTAAATCTCAAAAATGTGTATAATAATTATAATCAAGTGGCCAAGAAATATTATAAAAAGTAATAATTGCTTATCATCCTAGAGTTTACATAGTAGTTTACAGTCAATAGTATATAATAAACGTAGCAATATACATTCTATGAGAGACATTAAGGAATTATAATAATTTGTTTTTATCTTACTAATAAAACTGAAAATGACGTCCAGGGTTAAGGCCACAATATAAATAGTTTTCATTTTTTCAAAATCTGGGAAAAACTGATTAACCCAGAATTGTGAAAATAGGCTGGCAAATAAAGCGTGAATGTGTATTGTTGCAAGACTTGATGAGATAACGAGTTTTAATTAGTGTCACCTTATCAATTTAGTAGAAGTTTAACTTTCGCAAGTTTATGATTTGTTCTACCTTGAGAATCTCTGCGATTTTAATGATGTATGAAAATTAAATTAAAAGCCATCCTTGGAAGATATTTTTTAGGCAAGCGCTTCATGTCAATAACATTCGTATAAGATTATTTTTCGGATAATATTGATAATATGCCACTTGGATTTCAAGAAGTTGAAAAAGTATTTTTTGCTATCTAGCTAAGCAGCATATTCATAAAAAGTAGTTTAGCAAAATAATAAAATTATTTCATATAAACAGTATCTTTCTAGCATAGATTTATCATTTCTAGTAACAAAAAAACCGTTTCTTCTCTAAAATTATCCGCAAAGTGGTATTAAAGAAAATATGAGACAGTAAATAACATTTTCGTAACCTTTAATAACATTGTCAATTATAATTATTGGGTAACTTTAATGCAATAAACCTTCTTATTGAAAAGGTATTCAACACAAATTGTTAATTATTGTGGAAAAATATGTCTACAACATGCCTATGGATCCCAAGAAGATTTCGAAGATTTAGAATCTTGCATAACGGAAAATGATAAAGCCTATACTTTGCAACTGGAACTTCTTATATAAAATGATGTTGATGATTCTGGAATAGAAGCTTCTAATGTGTCCTCCAAGGGTTTACATTTTTCTTGTACCCTTTTCCCTATTTCTTTACACACCTTCCACATATTTACTTGGTGGTGGGAGGGGGACCTGCAACTGAAGGTGGGTTCCAAACCTCCAAGAGCAACAGCCTTAAGCACTAGTGTTCACCACATGGGCTACCGAAGGTCTTCCAGACTGCGAGGCGGAAATCGAACCTGCAAGTCGACAAAGTGTATTCAAAGCCTATGCTTTAACCCCCACGAGCATCGTCCCACTTGTTAATGATTCTCTGTTTGTTAAAAATTCTGATGCTTTAATTTTTGAAAATGCCCATGATATAATGATCCATTTGCAAGTTAAGACAGCGATGATAGCGATATGTTCAAGGTCGAGACAAACTTACAATTAGATTTCGACCAATCTGAAGATGCAGGAATCGATGAAGAATATAAAAAACAAGCTATGGAGTATTGGATGTCAAGGAAAACATGTGCAATAAAATGTGAATCTCTTTAAGTGAGGTGTGATATACAGTGTGTAATACGAAGAGGGTTTCTCCTCACCAACCCATCTTCCGTCATCAACCAGGGTGCTACCTTCGAAAAGGACTTCCAGCTGCCAAACCGACTTCACCTACTCTTCTCGCTTACATCCAAGAATTATTTGACCGCTACCGATCATTTCTGATGGTTATCCTCACGAACCGCCGGTTTGTCACCGATAAGGTAAGTGGTAATCAGTGTTGCTCTCATTCCCTAGTTTAAAGTTTTTCATTGTGTTTCTAATTGTTCCTAATTGCCAATAAAAAAATTCGACTAGAAAAACTGAGGAAAATTTCGAAATATACATTAAATCAGTTTAAACAAGCTGTCCAGAAATCAATATTGGTTTATGATTTGGGCATTCTGAAGTCGGCTCTAAAAGGTCGAGATGATCTTTCTTTTTAACAGAATCTATTCAAAGATTCTGCCTAATGGGTACACAAATTCGTGCAAAAAGTAAAATATGATATTTCGTTGGTTAAAACGAAACGCAATACGTACGCTTGCGTTTAAAGGATAAGACAAAGTTTAAGCATTATAATAATCAATTAATTCTATGGCTCACATCTACACCACACAACCCTTAGTTTCTATAAGCGGTGTTTTTTATCACCCTTATTAATTAATTTGATATAAATTTACATTTGCACAATAGCATCATCAAACCCCAATTTATCACTTATAAACAGTTCTCTTTTCCTTGATTTTCCAATATTATAAAATACGAATGGTACAAAAGTGGTGCCAAATGAAATATATCACATGAGTTTTAAAACACATTAGATTACTGCTTTGAAAACTGTGTGCCAATGTGTGATCAATTTATCCTACATTGATATTCATTTGCCTTTTAAAGAGAATTTAGTTTTCATTTAAATACAGTGTGTGCGAGTCATAATTTTATTAAAAGATCTCCATATTAACGTTTAATTAAAAATTAATTTTAAATGAGAAAGACTTATTCATGAAATAGGAATCAATCAGCACGAAATTATAAAGTTCAAGAGATGTGATTTATCGCTTGTAATAAAAAAGGTCTCATTCAATTATTTTTGTAGAGACGATCACGTTGAGATTGTTGTGAAAGACAATCGTAATGATAAATGACTCATATAAATGAATTTAAAAAAAGCATCAGGTGGGAAAAATGGATTCTCTGACACTTTTGACGGCAAGGCGTTTAAATGCAAACCTCGAGTATTGCACAATAGGAGTTAATTGCTAAATATGGAATATCACCATACTAAAACACAATTGAAGTAAAACAAACGTCTTATTCTAAATTCACGATTGCACATTAATAATACCTCCTTGATCTTCTGTCTTAAAAAATAGAAGTAGCTACCTGGTCTGACGCAAACCACAGCTCAACCCTGCGTGGTGCTGGTTATAATTTTGCAAAAATTTCTCTTTTTAGAACTGTTTCAAATACAAATAAGCCGTGGTTTTATTTTCGCAAACGGGAAACGCAATAGGCACCGCCACGTTTCACCTAATATATCTGCAATTTATTGTCCAACGGAAACACTCTATCGAACCCGCCTGAACCAATTTGCTTAATCTCCAATTAACCCAAATGTTACAGAATATTATTTAATTTAAAAAGTATTTTAAATCTCGATCATAAATTTTATTTCATAGTACCTAAAATTGCAGGAATTATTTAAATTTGATAATCAGCTGATCAAAATAAGAATCTACTTGTTCCAACCTAATTCTACTATGATCAAAAACGATATTACATAACACTTGTACATTTCTTGAAGCATTACTATTTATTTGTCGATGAGTTGCTTACATCTATTATTTTAAAATTTTTTGAGATTGGGCGACTTCTGCCCAATGGAGCTTCCAATGTTTCTTCTAAAGTCATATCTCTGACCGCGCCGCTGTTCATGTTCATTTTTACCCGCTTTTCAATCAAATGTTGCTGATTATATTTTACTTGATATATGCCACGAAGCAACGTATAATTCCTCTCCAATATTGCAAAGATATCTCCATCGGATGTTGACAATACATTTTGTTTTTCGGTTGGCATGGCGAAAAGAACCCGACGATCTCGTCTGACTTGGATTGGTGCATCGCGAGGAAAAATGTATTCACGAACTTCGAATCGCCGGTGCGGGTTCGCGTCGGGAATAAGCTGAACAAATTTAAGCTTTATATGTTTATGTCTGAGGAGATATGCAAAAGAATGACCAGGGGGAGGTGACCTAGACCTCGCACGAAGAGGAGGCTCGGTATAAGAAGAAGGCCTGACCAGAGAACCCCGAGAATGAGATCCAGCAGCAGAAGGAGACCTTTCGGGAGAATAAGATTTGACCAAAGAACCCTGAGAATGAGGTTCAGCAGCAGAAGAGGATCTTTTTGGAGAATTAGAGGTTTGGCTACAACTAGCACTAGGAATAGAGGAATCTGCAACAAGAAGCATTATGCGAAAATTCTCTTTATGCAAATCAAGTAACCCCGCCTAGAGATACGAATGATCAAGCAAAAATAAGGAAGGGGCTTATAATAATCAGAAAAATATTCTACCACAAAATAATATAACTAAACAGACTAAAATTATAAAATTCTTGAAAAATGCAGATAGTCGCAATAATTTTTATTTTTATTACGGAAACGCTCAGGCGTCAGTTCACTATAAAGAAATACAATAGAAACAAATCAGGCGCTAAAATATTTTAAACAGTTTCTGCCTTTACAAATAAGAAGTTAACGTTTAGCAAACAATGATGATACTATTACTATAAATTGTATAAATGTCTGTTAATTATTTTAAATCTCGAGGACATAGCAACAAGAGAATTATTGTAAGAATAAATAAAACAATTAATGTAAATTTTGTTTCTAAACCTTTCTAAAAAAAATAGAAGGTTGTTACGTTTTCTTGATTGCTTATAGAGAGGAAAGGTTATAAAGGATATTGATACAATTGAAACTGCAGCTAATGCTCAGGTTAAACATAATTTTGATACAGTTCCGAAAAGTACCACAAATTAATTGGAAACGGCGTACGTTTATGTAATTTGGATTACTGATTACAAAAGTGATTGTGGCATACTAATTTTAATACTGCTTCAGAAAATAATGTAGCCAATCTAACTAATAATAATTATAAATTATATTGTTTGCGTAGGTTCATTTTTATCTCTTTACCCGAAAAGCCAAATGGGATGGGTATTATATCCATTCTCCCTATAAATATGATTAGTATTTTTTAAGATTTTCATTGCTTCTCTATGTTTTCTTTTCCAAAAACATGGTGTGTTTCTGCGAAGGCGGCTGTTTTTTAAAATTATATCTAGTGCCCTATTCATTAAATAACACTTTTATTATTAATTTTTAATACGTACTAGAGTTATCTCGATGATTTACATTTTCAGTACTTTTGCCAAAATTTGTCAGAAAGTCCCTTGTTTTGGACGGCACACCCGATGTGATTTCTGTGAAAAGACAAAGAAGACATTAAGTGTAAATAAAGGTTTTCCCAATAATTGTAAATGACATCTAATTTTTTTATTTGAAATTATCAGAGACATGTGATTGTGAAGAGTTGATTTAAAGAATGCGATTGTGTGATATTGCCAACTTTATTAACACAATGACAGAAGGATATTGTCAAATATGTATATTGGTTACGTAACGTCCGAAAATATAATGTATGTACAAGTGATAAATTTAAAGTGAAAAACAATATATTTGCGCATAAATTCTATTTTGCCTTTCCTGAAATTAAAAATAAAATATTTTATTTTGATGTATGTTCAATAGACATTCCATCAAAGTTACTATAAAAAATAAATATAAATTATTATTTGTGGTACAAGGACCATATCATACCCTATTTTTTATCCCGCCAGTCGATTATAAGTGCAAATAGGTTGCATAGAGTCCTAATCGAAAACCCTAATAGATTATATAATCCCATCGAATCCAGTCCATTTCAATCAGTACAATCCATTTTAACCCAAATCACTTTAATCCAATCCCATACAACCCACTTCAATCCATTCCAAACCAGTTTGTTTCAATGCACTCCACTTATATGCAATACACTGCAATCCATTTCAATCCATTGTAATACAATTCATTAATTTCAAATTCAATTAATTTTAGTTCAATCGAATTCATTAAAATACAATTGATTCCAATACACTTTAAATTAATCCACTCTGATTCATTCCAATCCACTCCAATCCAATCCAACTCAATCTATTTTAATACAATCTATCTCAGTTCAATTCGTTCCAATCCATTCTAATACACTCAAATTGAGGGTCCGGATTCTATAACGCCATATAGACTTTGTCGCCTGAGAGTGGGGAGGCCCTAAACGTTGCTTAAAGAAAATCATTGAGAGGCCTCCCCACTCCTAGGCGACCAATTTTAGAAGCGTTTATAGAATCTGGAGCCTCAACTCAATACATCTAAGTGAAATCCACTCAAATTAAATCCAATGCACTCTAATCCATTAAAGTACATTTCAATCTGATGAACTTCTTTTCAATCAACTTCAATCCATTCTAATTCACACAAATATATACCAATACAATTTAATCCACTCAGATCCAATCCTTACCAGTCCAATGCAAATCATTTCAATCTAGTCCAGTCCAATCTAACTAATTCCAATCAAATTTAATGCACTTCAATCCATTTCTTTCCTGTCCACTCTAATTCAATCAATTTTAGTTTACTTCAATTCACTCCAATCCATTACAGTTCAATCCAAATCAATTAAATCCTAAGAAATCGCAGTAACTTTATAGTACGCTGTACCCTAAGTAAAAATGTCACGGTGTCATAAAAAGAATTTTTATTTTATTTTGACTCACCAATAAAATTAATAATTAGGTTCAGATTTATTACCAAATTTAATACCCTCATTTTCTTTCAAATGTAGGAAAAACTGGTTAACGCAGAATTTGAAAGCAGTCTTGCAAAGATACCTCGTACATGTATTATTGCGAGACTTTGCGATATAAACAATTTTAAGTAGCGCAAACTTATCAATTCAATATAAGTTAAAATTAGGCATTCTTACGAATATTTTACCTTGAGATGCTAAGAAACTTTGACAATATGTATAAACGGTAAATAAAAAATCATTCTTGCACAAATATTTTTCCGACAAGCATATTACGTAACTCAAATTAGTCTAAAGTCTTTTTTAAAAAAAGACATAATATATCACGTAGATTTAAAAATATTAAAGAAATGTTTTTTTTAATTCTGTTCAGCAGAATTTTTTATACAAAGTAATTCTTCAAACTAAGAAAACTAATCTATAAAACAATATTTCATAACTATATATTTTTATAATTTTGATTAATTATATAGTTTTATAACTCTATATTCATCTATCTTTTAGTCTGTTGCTGTTTCGTATTTAGTTTGATTGATTTTGATAAAATAGTCTTATTTTGCTCTATCATAGATTCAGTGTAGATTGATTTAAAATCAAAGTTTAGAATAGAATAGATAAATTGTGGAGAAGAAGATGGCCACGTTTCAGTATAATAGATAATCTCATTTTGGGTAGGTTGATCAGCTTACTTTACAGGGTCCTTAAGAACCCTCAAACGAAAAAAATAGAGTTTTGATGATCTTTTACGCTTATTCTAATTATAATTATTATTATTATTCCAAACTTACCGCCTCAAGATCTATATTAAGCGTCGCGACTGTCTGTATGAGTAATTATCATAATCTCCGAGACATTTGTTTATCAAAAATAGGGTTGTATTTGGGACTGACCTTTATGCTACGAATTTTCTATCAATTGAGACGCCGTCTAAATTTCATTCCTTTTTCAACATACGCATTCTGGATTCTATTGGAATAAATTGAGCTTCCAATCGTAATCATTTTGGACAAATTCAAATAAAGTTTGACAGATGATAGCAATTTGAACAATGTAACTAATTAATATGCCGATGCTTGTTAAATTGTAGAAGACATATATTATACTATCGTTATCTCATAGATTATAGACCTAAAAGCCTAAAATATTGTTACTAATTTGTTCGATGTTATAGTCTTTCTTTTTAGTGATCTTTGGGTTTAATTGTTGACAGCATGGTTTTTATTCAGTGCTTATTTTTCTTAAAATTTTTCCTGTTTTCAGTTTTGGGCCGTAGCTTAATCGTTGGACTCGGTACTCAGGTAGTAGCGTGATATCTCTTTGTTAAACAGACTCGAAATTTTTTTTCTACAGGTCAGTTTCAACAAAGATTCTGACGAGGCTAGTAACTTTGATTATCGAACCAACGTAAATCAACTGTGCTATTCGAAGCCATTGAATCTTTTATTATTTTAATTTTAAAATCAGGATTCCTCATGCTTTTGGTTTTCGTAGTGATTTTTTGCGATTTGATCATCTTCTGGTGTTGTGGGAAGTGACGAGTCGGATGATGTATGACTTCTGGTTGTGTCGACATCGATCGTTGGTGAACGATCGTGGTTATAGATTCCGAAGGCTACATCTCTTCTAATTTTACAAAACCTACAAAAACATTTTGTTAAACATTTCTGAAATTCCATTGTTTCTGCAACAGCTAATTCTTCCACTTTAGAATACAAAAACGTTATACACGCCAAAGAGTGAACCCTCGGGTCGTTTTACCGCCTCCAAATGGAACGCCTAACCCAGCTCGAAAGTTATGTGTTGGTTTCTAACTGCATGTGTCAATCCATCTTGTGCCACTTATAACCTAAACCACTACGTCGGTCATTTTCAAGGAGATTAATTGTCCTCTATGCTAGAAACAGTAGCATAGCACGCTTCATGGCAACAATACTCGTAAAAGGCCTTCGACTGAAGACTCGGGCCCTTCAATCCGTGAGAAAGTTCGTTCGGAAAAGTTCTATTTGCTACATCACAATTCGCTGTAAGGATTTTGGATGGACAACAATTTCAAACAATATCGCTCCTTGACCGCGGCTCTAAGGCCAGTCCTTTATTCTGAAAATTAGTTCGCCACTTTGGTTTATTAAAACAGGTCATCAATGTTTCCATCAACAAGGTTGAACCTAAAAAAATCAAAATTGCTGCTAGACGCGTGACCACTTTATCTAGAATCTCAGCCATCATTGGCACTTGTCGAGGTGAATATTCTTGACTAGAAAAGCGCTTGGGCTTTAAAGTTTGCAGGTGACTCTTTCTTGATGCAATTCGTCTAGGATTACGAAAACCTTCCGTCACCTATCGTTCCTTTGCCCGATGGGTTTGATTGGTCTGATCGAAATCACTATTCCTCGACTAACACCTAGAGCTGCTTTACATCTCTTCTGATTTTACAAAGGACCCAATACATTTTGTTAGTGTAAAGATATTTCTTGTGTCGACTCTAGGACACATATAATGGATGACTTCGATAAGGCATTTAGAAGCTGATCTGTTGCTTCGTTTGATCGACTTCAACCGGAGCAGACGTGATTCCTTCGAAACTACCACTGCAGACATTAGGGTTGAAAATTCAACCCCCCCCCCTCTCCCTTGGGGAGGGTTGGTAATCCTGGTTTATAAGTTTGTCGAAAACTACTGTTGGGTAGGCGAACATATTCCCAGAATTTAAAGACAATCGAAAAACATGAATTTTAGAGTTGGGGCAGTTAAGGAATAATGCCTCATGTATATTACGCCTGACGGGATATGCAACTACGATACATAAATAAGAAATCAAACATTTTTCAAAGTTATCAGAGGACAGAACAAAATAGGGGGAAAATAACTATTTGCAATAATAATTAGATCTTGACTTCAGCGTTCTGAAACGTCTCGGTATTTTATGAAGAATATTACACGAAAATAGTGACTAAGGTTTACGGCGGGTTTTGAAGACAAGTCAGGGTTTTCGTTTGTGAACTTAATTGTCCATTATATTCCGACATCTACAAACTATAGACTGCACCAGCAAGGCCTGACATTTTCCAGAAATCAGTTAGCGAGGCTAAAACAAAACAGTTGACATCTGCTAAAGATTAAAATGTTACCTAGATAATAGCAGCAGTAGTCTAATTATTTCCGGCCCAGCAGAAGTTTCTTTCCTTAAAATAATAACTCGAGAGTCGGTGAATAATGATAATTATAATATATTTCAAAACAAGGCAGCAAGAAATTAGAATTAGAATCGGCATCAGAATAAAAAATTTTAATTAAATTAAAACTATAATTAAAGGAAAGAGGAGAAAAAATAATAAGATGTAGGATTAGGATTAGGATTTATATTAGGGTAAAGGTTAAGATTATGATTAAGATAAAGATTCGTTTTAAAATTAAAATCAATTGAAATTGCATTAAAGCCAATGTAGCTATTTAAATATTTATTTAACGTTTCATTATAAATTTCAGTTAATTGTGATATATTGATGCAGTGTAGTCACTATCAATATTACCTTTAACCTTTACAATTTTCAAGTGTTCAAATGATGTTGTGAATAAGTGTTCCTAACATTTATTATTCTAAAATTTGATGAGATTGGGCGACGTCTGCCTAAGGGAGATTCCGTGATTTCTTCTGGAGTCATTTCTTCGATTGCACCGCTTTCCATGTTTATTTTTACCCGTTTTTCTATGTGAAAATTCAATAAGCGATTTCTCATTGCATGTATTCCACGAAGAATTGTGTAATTTCTTGCAAATATTGCATAGACGTCTCCATTAGACGCTGACAGTACAATTTGTTCTTCGGTTGGCATGGGCAAATGAACCTGACGTTCTCCTTTGATTAACATTGATGCATCCTGAGGAAACGTGTATTTACGAACTTCGAATAGCCTGTTCGGATTTGCGTTAGGAATTAACCGAATAAAACTAAGATCTTCAACCTTAAATCCAAGTATGTATGAAAAAGTATGAACCGCAGGAGGAGACCTAGACCTGGCACGAAGAGAGGGCCTGTCAGGAGGTGAAGATCTAACCAGAGAACCCTGATAATTAGGTCTAGAGACAGAAGGAGACTTTTCATGAGAATCAGAAGTTCGACTAGAAGGAACACTAGGAACAGGCGAATCTGCAACAAAAAATAAAGGACCCTAGCATATTTGTCGTTTCCCTAAAGGCTATTATTAAACTTTTTTGCGTCAATAGAAATCGCAACATTTTACAAAGAAGGGCAAGAATGTAACGCTAAATTCCTTCTTGGGTAAAATCATAATATATTTCCCAGAAAGAAAAGCACCGAATTGACCAAAGTAACTATCCTTTGCAATCCCCATACGTCCCTTAAATTTAAATGCAATAATTTAAATTAATGCTATCCTTTTAAATTTCACGTAATATCTTACAAACCCACGCAATCTCAAGGCGATTCTTAGAAATATCATGCAATTGCTTTCAATCGTTTGCAATCCCTTATAGTCCCGTGTAATCTCGACGTAGTCTTTAAAAATCTAATTCAATCAACTCAAATTCTCAGGAAAGCTTTGAAATCTCGCACATTAAAGCATCAATTTTAATGATAACATATGCCGAAAGACAAAATTAAAATACATGCAAGAAATAAAATATTTACATATTGTTAAATTGTTTTAATGGAATATGAGAGAAATCTTGGGAATAAGATCTCGAGGTATTTATAAGTCTTTAGGAAATTTTTAGGAGTGTTTAGTGGATTTTAATGAAATTTCTGCCAATTTTAAAGAAACTGGGGTAACCAGGAGTTTATTACCTAATTTTTATGTTACTACTTTTTATTTTTACAGGGATTACCTTCATGATTCACAGGTTCACTCGTCATCCCAAAATTAGACACGAAGTCCCTTGTTTTGGGTGGCAGCCCTGATGATATATCTGTTTGAAAGCAAAAAAATGTAAGCATTTGTTAGCTTAAAAACGTATTAAAATTAGCAAAGGCATAATACGATTATTTTACTAGTATTCAATTATGTGGGACATTTTTAACTTTATTTACATAGTGATAGAAAGTTATTGTGAAATTTGTAAAGCGGTTGCGTTAGTCATCCGTATAAGCTTCATGATGGTAAATGACATCACGTCCCTAAAGGACACATCATAGGCACGTAAAAATTTTAAGCAGCTAAAAATTGTAGCTCGTGCCATCAAAAAGCCATCAAAGGCCCAAAAAGTCCTGCCCCGCTATCAAGCAAAAATGTCGGTTGGGCCAAAGAGAGATCAAGGAACCCACAACAGGACACCGAAGAACAAACCGAAAATGGCCACAGATCTTAGAATGTTACAATTTTTAAAGGAATCTCACAAGTGCGTCCCGCTAAACCGAAATAGGATTTCTCTTGGGAGCTTAAGGTCGTACCGAACCACTTCATTTTTTTACCTTTAAATTAAGAATTATGAGTGAAACGATTTGCGAAGAAACTTAGTGGCATTAAAAGAAACAGGTTTTATAATTATAACAAGGTGAATATCACCTGTCACATAAGGAATAAACAATTCCCCTCAGTGCCTTCGAGAGTTTAGGATAATCCTAACAAGACTTCGTTGTTCTCTAAACGGCGTTAAAAATTTTCGAATCATGTCTGTAAAGCTACATTGCATTTAGTTTTTTTTTTAATAAACCAGAGTAGCTAGATTTGCTAAAATAAAATTTAATAATATAAATTTAACAAAAGAATCAAGGTACAAAAAATCCCTTCACAAAAGCAGAAGAGCTACAGAAAGATTTAAGAATACTCCGAAGTCGAATCCGAAAAACGCAATTTTTTAATGCTATTAAATCATTATCTTATAACGCTATTTCTACTAATTGAATGCATCACTTTCTGCGAAAGGATCACTAACCCTTTGTATTTCTTATTTTGAATTACAACTTCGAGACCTAAATAACATTCCAACAAAATTTATATTTGAAAATAATATGTTTTATTATTTTGAAAAAGGCGCTGCATAAAATGAGGATAGAACTTAAAATGCAGGCATATAAAGTCGTTCATTCCCTAAATTTTTTATTGTTATAAATTGTTTACTTACCAAGATAATTAATAATAATTTCCAGGGATAAAACCGAAATATAAAAGGTCAACATTTTTCAAAATGTAGAAAAAAACTGTTCAGTCTAAATTTTGATAAGAGCTTTGCAAGTAAATCGTGTGACAAGATTATTATATCTCTTGGTAGAATGGAAACATTTTAATTTGTATTACCTTATAAACGCAGGAGAAGTTATAATCTTGCACGTGTTTAAGTATTTTACCTTGAAAAACTCTTAAAATTTGTTTCGTCAAGTGAACGCGTACGAGAAGTATAATTAAAATTATTCTGAGGTCATAGATTATCTAATCTTTTTTTTTTTTTAAATACTCATGATAATGTCACGTAGATTTTAAAATCTAATGGCATTTTTTTGCAATCCCTCTTCACTTCCCTTTACTCTTTCCTTTTTTACCATTTCGGCTTCCCCATTCCCCCTTTGCCCGTTCCCTTTACCATTGTTCTTTTTCCTGTTCTTTCATTTCACCTTTTATTTTTCTTTTTTCCTTTGTCTGTTTCCCCCTTTTCCTTTCCCTTTTCTCATTCTCCTTGATCATTTCCCTTCTCATTTTCCCTTTTCAATTCTCACTTTTCATTTACATTTTGCTTTCCCTATTTAACCTTCGTCTTTTCTTTCTATTCCCCTTTAGCGTTTTTCCTTTCCGCCACTCCCCCTTTCTCCATTTCTTAATTACCCCGTTCCCTTTCATTGTTCCTATTCTCCCCTTTCCCTTTAATTTTTTTCTATTCCAATTTCTGTCTTTTCCTTTGCCCTTTTTCTTTTCACCCTTTCCCTTTTTTTCATTTTTTCCTTCCCTTTTTCTTTTTTCTATTCCTTTTAACTGTTTCGCTTTCCCCTTACCCTTTTAACATTTCTCTTATCATTCTTTTTACGTTCCCTTCAACCTTTTTCTCTTAATCACATTTCCCCCATTCCATTTTTCTTTCTCATTTCCATTTTTACCCTTTCCTTTTTATAATTTTCTTCTTAACTTTTTTTTCCCTATTCTCCTTTACTGTTTCCAATTTCCTTTTTCATGTATAGCAGGCGTAAAGTTTTTTATGCAGCGAGCGTAAAGTTTAATTTTGGCCCAGCGGTTAAGTGAGCATGTCTGAAGGCCAATAGGCTGAAAGTAGCCACATTACGCCTCAAATTACAACGTGGAGACCTAAATAATGCTCCAGCACAAATTTGAAAAAATGGTGGCATGCTGTGCCAGTGAGGAGAGTGGGAGGGATAATACTACACCAAACTCTAATTTTTAGTCCAGTGTCAGTGTTTTTATGTAAATAGCTCTAGATTGAATTTCGAGGGATCCAAACCTAAACATTGAGTGTCACCTGAACCGTTTCCAATTGTAAATAATCATATTTCGCACTATACTTGACTGAGTACTGGCGCACTGCGGCTCTTTGGAGTCGACAGTCGCCACCGCTTTCGCCCAGCTCCCCTTAGATACTGACTGGGCCAGCAGTTATAATTAAGCATGTAAGTAATAGGCTCTGTCTCATATTAATTATTAAAACGAGCATTGGGCGGTTTTTAAACCACCCCAAAAAGTTCACCTTTACGAGATTGAAATACATAAATAAATAAAAATGCAGTGGCCGATATAGTAGTTTTAGTACTGACCTCAATCATTATGGGCTTCAGCCAAGTTTTAGAAAGAGCTGTAATATCAAACTATCTCTAACTAAAACAATCTGAAAATTCATCAAAATTAGCAGGTCCAATTCCGTGAAGTGCAGCACTTGTAAGAAACATTAATGATTAGAATGCAGATGTAGAATGGGTTGTAGTTAATATAATAATAAAATATAATAAAAAGTACTTAAATGTATCGACGATAATTTTAACTTTTCAGATTTGGAAATTTCATTAATATGATGATGAGACCTTACGAATAGTGGGCAAAACGGCAAAAAAAAATAAATTCTATAATAATTGTCAATTTTGTAATGACATCACTAGAACAATATAGAATATGTAATGTAAAAAGATAAATAAAGAAAATAACCAGCAGTATGTAATATTTATTCACTGCAACGTGTATGTTCCGGGATGCCAATAGTGAAAATTTTCTTCTTACGTCGCGATTCTCGAAGAACATCCAAATTCTGTACCTGGGCAAAAATATTCTCGTCGCACTATTTGATAAAGTGCAAAAAATTTGCCCTTACAAAACATAGGTACCTGATTTTGTTGTTTCTTCATAGTAAGTTAAATATGGCTATTACGATAGTTGGAAGCGAAGTGCAAGAAGAAGTATAGTTTATAGATCTAAAACTTTAAAAATTTGTTAGATCCTCCTCAGAGAATGGTACTTTCAAGATAAAAGCGATTTGACAAATGGTAGGTGAAAGGTCCTCCCCCTCCTTCCCTAGCAAACCATGTAAGTCTAACGTCTAGTAGAAACCAGCTTTCTCTAGATTACTGCAACTTAGGATAAACACTTCGACTTGAGATTCGAGCGTCATTTGTCTATCCTGAAAATTCTTGGACGATGCGAGAATTTTGTTCACGTTAGGCACATTAAGTGCGCTTGTTTCCTCTAGCACAGAAATGAGCCTGTCATTGTTAATAATGACATTCTTGATTCCCTTAATAGAAGTGGCAAGAGATTTATAGAAGGTAGTCTTATCAAACTTAAATTCTTTAAATAAAACTTTGATCTGCCTCGGATCCACTTCATGACATTTCGTGATCGCATCGACAATAGGTGTCTCGACTCTAGGTACCAGAGCCCCTGACGCTGCTGAGTTAGACGCCAAGCAAGATTGTCAGCGACCATTCTCGTGATCAACTCGTTACATGCAAAACAGGCCACGATCTTAGAGTGTCAATGTCCAAAATAATCAAACTGAGAAACACAAAATTGACTATTTTCTGACTAAAACCCTCTCAGAAATGAATCAGAATAGAAACAACGGCATTATGTTAAACACAACCCAGAAGCAAGTTACAATGTCATTCGCTCACATAAATCCTAAGCAATTATCCGAAATGTACAGAGTGACACAAAGATCGTTATCTACCAACGACCAGGGGCCTACGTCGTTTCTTGTTAATATAGAGTAAAAAACAATAAAAAATTATTGTGTTATCAGTAGTATTTACTATTTTTTAATTTATTTAGAGTCCTTTAAACCCCTTAATTGGGGTATTTTTTAATTCAAAAAAAAATGAAAACCGATTATCACTTTGGTTTGTTAATGACGAGTAATTTTGTACCTGTAAAATATTTTGATATTTTCTCCCCATTTTGCTAGCAAGGTCTAAAAAATAGGATAAAAACAGCCTATTTCGCGATCCCACTTCATATCAAAATTTTTAGGGTTAGGTTTAGGCAGAGCTGGGAACAGTTAATCGGAAAGTTAACTCAGATAATCGTTAATACAGTAATCAAGAAGTTAAATCTGTTAATCGCTGAACCGTAAATCTGTCGAAAATTTAACGGAATTTAAAATTAATTCGCTAATCGTTAAAGTTAACTTTTTAAGATATTGGGAAATGAAAATAAATGGAAAAGGTGAGAACAAATGGAAAAATTTAATTGAATACAATATCGCGCATCAGGTAGTTTAACGCGTATTCTACGAGAACTTTTTTTCTTTTAAATTGTTCTGTCAGCCAAAACAACTACCAATGATGTTTCCGCAATCCGGGTGCTCCGGGTCATTCATCAAGTAGCTTAGCTTGACGATACAGAAAATTTTTTGAAATTTAGACTGTCCGAAGATCCAAAAACTACTAGTGGTGACTGGACGATCCGGGTGCACCCGGATCATCAACTAACCTTTGGTCTAAACTACCTGATGCTGGATAGCGTGCACTAGGGTAGATGATTCACCATTTGCATCTGTTTTGGCTATTGGCATAATAAAATTTTAAAAGTTTCTCGCGGAATTCATGATAAACTACATAGTGTACGATCCGATTCACCTTCTTCTATATCTCAAAATTTGGATTTGTTTTGTCTATTGTTAGAAGTCAAATTTTTTAAATTTTCCGTAGAACATGTGTTAAACTACCTGGAGCACACTCCAGTGCACCTAATTTGTCGGCTCTCCGTTCAGTGTTGTTTAGCTATCAGCGAAATTTAAATTTCAAAAAGGTACTCGCAGATGTCTGCTTACGGATCGTCGACTTACCGCCGGTTGTTAATTTTTAGACTGGTACAATTCACGGATCGTTGACTCGAATTTGCAGTTCATTGTGCTGTTGGCACAATTTAAATTTTGGAAAAGTTCTTGCAAAATTCGTGCTTAGATACTTCATGCACGATCAGGTGCATCCGGATCGTCTACTCACCACTGTTTGTTATTTTTGCAGTTCGCTTGATTAAAATTTTTAAGTGCTCGTAGAATAAGTGTTAAACTACCTGGTTTACAATTCGACGCACCGTGTCATCGACTACTTGCAAATGGTTTAGCTTATCGAGGGTATTGCCGAAATTTGGCCCTGATTCGTCAAATTGTCAGGATTCGTCACGGAAAGTCAAAATTCGTCCGAGACAAGTACCACATTGAAGCATTCAGAGGTCGCAACTTAAAGATAGCCATGAAATAACAAT
>JAAAKG020159561.1:0-29563 GCA_010014905.2 Druon quercuslanigerum | reverse complement strand
TTAATTAAAATATCTCGAGAGCTTTAAAGAATCCATAGAATTCTTAAAATCGTTGAAATCGTTCGAAACCTTAAAACCCTGTGATTATTAATTATTAATAATCACAGGATTTTAAGGCTTCCAAGGATTTCAATGATTTTTGTTAAAATATCTCGAGAGCTTTAAAGAATCCTTAAAATCCTTAAAATCATTGAAATCCTTGGAAACATTAAAACCCTGTTATTATTAATTATTATTAGTCACAGATTTTAAGGCTTCCAAGGATTTAAATGATTTTTATTAAAATATCTCGAAAGCTTTAAAGAATCCTTAAAATCCTTAAAATCATTGAAATATTTGGAAACATTAAAACTCTGTGATTATTAATTATTAATAATCACAGGATTTTAAGGCTTCCAAGGATTTTAATGATTTTAATTAAAATATCTCGAGAGCTTTAGAGAATCCTTAAAATCCTTAAAATCATTGAAATCCTTAGAAACCTTAAAACCCTGTGATTATTAATTATTAATAATCACAGGATTCTAAGTTTTCCAAGGATTTCAATGATTTTTATTAAAATATCTCGAGAGCTCTAGAGAATCCTTAAAATCCTTAAAATAATTGAAATCCTTGGAAACCTTAAAACCCTGTGATTATTAGTTATTAATAATCACAGGCTTCTAATTTTTCCAAGGATTTCAATGATTTTTATTAAACTATCTCGAGAGCTTTAAAGAATCCTTTAAATCATTCAAATCCTCGGAAACCTTAACATCCTGTGAAATTTTATGAAATCAGGTGATATTTCCTGAAATGCTGAGAAATTTAATAAAATATCTTGAGAGCTTTAAAAGTTCCTTAAAATGATTGCAATCCTCGGAAACCTTATTGAATGACATCTAATTCTAAGAAATTAGGTGGTATTTTCTGAAATTCTGGAAAATTTTATAAAATACCTGGCGAGATTTGAAAAAATCATTGAAATCCTCGGAAACCTCATTAAATCCCGTGAAATCCTATAAAATCGGGTGATATTTCCTAAAATTTTGTTCAGCGAATCGGCTGCTCTGGAAATCAGATTCTTCCTTTTGTCAAGAGTTTGGAAGAAACATTTTGCCTACAAAGGGAGGCGCGCTCTTTCGTTTACGAGTGTGTGCACACGGAGGCAGAGTCCCATAAACTTTTCCACCAAAAGAGGAGACATACGTTGTGGATGGGGAGGGAAATTCAACAATCGCATACATTTTTATGTTGCTTTCGTGAGGTCGCAAAGTATGCACAATAAAAATAAATGAAAAGGGAATCAGAGAAGGATGAGCCCTTTTGCCAGTCAGCTAACGATAACGTCGCACGATCGAGCGGAGTTTATTTTCCTTTCTTGACAGCCAAACTGGCTCTACTCTACCTGTAGTCACCGTTTCTCCTTTCTCCAATTTGCGACTTACTGGACTTATTTCGACTCGGATAACAAACCTTTCGTGAGACAAAGGGTCGATCCGAATTTCGCTCTTTTTATTGTCTCACTCCCCATCCTGAAATACGCAATTAACTCAAGGAAATGTGTCGTCAAAACATAATCTCAATTTAATTAGAAATGAAAATACAATTGCCGTCCTTAAGGGCTGTCCAAATACTAATGTTGGAACATTTTTGACTACCTTCTTTCCTGAAATTGGTCACGTTCGGCGAAATTCCAAATTCCCGGTCAATTCCCGGTTTCCCCCGGTCATTTACATGTTTTCTCCGGTCATTTCCAGGTTTTCCCTGACCATTTCCCGGTCATTTCCCGGTCATTTACATGTTTTCTCCGGTCATTTCCAGGTTTTCCCTGACCATTTCCCGGTCATTTCCCGGTCATTTAATGGTAATTTCCCGGTTTCCCCCTGGTCATTTTCCAAGGTTTCACGATCATTTCCCGGTCAAGTTTTTCAATTCATCCCAGTCATTTACAAGCAAAATTAACACATCTTTCGCTAAACTCAAACAGTTATTTTATTATACCACGTTCATTCTAAAGACGTTTTTAACAGAAAGAAATATTTTTTGAAAGAAATATTTGAATTTTCCACTAAAAAATATCAATTTACAACAAAAATAGAAGAGATAAACCCTCAATTAGAAAAATTAGATTTAATTGTTGAATTTTAAGCCAAACAGATAGATTTTCAAATAAAACGATAAATATTTATTTGTAATACTTCAATTTTCAACCACAAAAATAAATTTTCAAACAAAAAGATTATAATTTTCAACCAAAAAATACAGTTTTTAAAAATAAACATGTTTTTTTTAAAGGAAATTAAAGTTTCAATAAAGGAGACAAATTTTCAACCAAATGGTTCAATTTTTAACAAAAAAAAATCAAGTTTCAACCGAAAATGGAATGGTTACATTTTCAGTTAATAAAATTTTTTTTAGCTAACTCATAAATTTTAAATCAAGATGATGAATCTTCAACAGGAAAAAATTCCTTAAAAAATTGCATTCTACAAACAAAGACTAACAAATAAAAAAAGCAAATACTTTGATTTGAAATTAGAAAGATAAATTTTTGACCAAGATGATGAATATTTAAATTAAATAATTTAATTTTTGACCAAAAAGATTAATTTTCAACCAAGAATCTTGATTTACAAAAAGGAACTTTCTAATTTTTTTTAATTTTCTTAAATTTTAAATTAAAATGATGAATTTTTAACTAAAAAACGAATTTTTACTAAAATTATAAATATTTCAATGTAATACATGATTTTTTAACCAAAAAGAATAATTTTTATATAAGAAGATTAACTTTCAAAGAGATAATTTTCTACAAAAAAAAGGTGTTTAACTCAATATGTTTAATTTCAACGAAATAGTTGAAAAAAGGCTAATTTCATACAAATTTTTAAATTTTTATCAAAAAAATATCAACTTTCAACAAAAATGATGAATTTTCAACCATAAAAATTAATTTTCTACATAAAAAAGCGAATTTGTTCTGGTTTTTAGTTTCAATTCCCGGTCAGTTCCCGGTCTTTTCCGGTTGTTTCCCAATCAGTAAAATTCCCGGTAATTTTCCAGTATTTTCTGGTTTCCCGGTCAAGTTGCCAGCCTGTACTTAAATATTAAAAACTTAAATTTTACTGCAATCAGAACTAAATTTCTGGTTTTTTAATTAAACTCCCGGTCACTTCCCGGTTTTTTCCCAGTCAACAAAAATTCCGGCAAATTCCCAGTTTTAACTTAAATTCCCGGTTTCAACTTAAATTTCCGATCATTTCCCAGTTTTCTCCCGGCAATAAAAGTCCCCGGTGTTTCCCGGTCAATAAAGTTCCCAGTCATTTCCCGGTTTTTTCCAGTCAATAAAATTCACGGTCACTTACCGGTCAAGTCGCTACCCAGTATTTAAATAATGAAGACTTGAATTTTACTGCGTTTAGAAATAAATTCCAGGTTTTTTAAATGAATTCCCGGTCACTTCCCGTTTTTTTCCCAGACAACGAAAATTCCGACAAATTCCCGGTCATTCCCGGTCAAGGCTCCACTCTGTATTTAAATACGGAAAATACGAAATACGAAAATACGGTTGCGATTAGAAGTAACTTCCCGGTTTTAAATTAAATTTCCAGTCACTCACCGGTTCTTTCCAGTCTATAAAAATTCCAGTCATTTACCGGTTAAATCGCCAGCCGATATGTAAATAATGAAAACTTGACTCATACTGCGATCATAAATAAATTCCCGGTCATTTCCCGGTCATTTCGCCACCCAGATCTTTGTTTGTTTTAAGTCTTGTAGTGACTCATTAAAGTTGTCTTGGTACCAAATAAGAGAAGCAAGGAAATTCCAGGTCGTAGGCGTTTAGGTTGGCATCGGGAGCTCAGAAGAAGGACCATTATGCCCATCTGCTGGCCTAACAAGACGTAATTGAAATCTCTCTACGTATGTCCCGGTTTCTCACGTAGGGTCACAATTGGCTTTATTATCGTGTCTGTCCTGTGTATATCGCGATGCTAAGGCGCCAGGCTTTGTCATACTCCTTCAACTCATCCACATCAACAATCCACATACACATCTACCCTGTCCTATTATCTTTCCTTATATGTAGGCAAACACCCCGTGAAAGCGTGTCTACAAATATGTACTGGCCCACCCATTTACATACGTATTTTTTTCTCTCTGGCCCTGATTGGATGCAGGATATAACACGTCGATGAGTATCGGACGCATATTCAACTTCCACCACCATAGGCGACCATATTCTCATTAGGAGTTTTTATTTCTTAGCCGGTCGTTACACCTCATGATCGGATGTGTCCAAAATCTATCACTCGTTAAAAATCACAATGGCGTCGAGATTTCTAAAATATTTTGGCTTTGTACAGACATAATTAAAAAAAAATTAAATACAAAAATTTGAGCATGTAGGAACAGCAACGAAACCCGAGCTCGGGTGTCAGTAAGAGAGCATCGTGGTTTCGTTGCTGTTCCTACCGGCTCGAATTTTTAAATTATTTTTTGCCTTGATGAAGGTGCTGCATGTGTGCCGAAACGTTGGTGATTATTTTTTACAAATGTTTTTTATTGTGAGTTAATAATAATAAAAATAAACATGACGAAATAAATAAAAAGAGAAGGAAGGAGATTTGGTTAGTTTCCTTGTCATTTTTCTTTCCAGGCAATAAAAATCCCGGTCATTTCCCGGTTTCCCGGTCAGAGTGCTACCCTGCTGAGACTATTTCTGGCGATTTCATAAAGCTGGATAAAAAAATTGGCCATAAATAGAGTTGAAAAGGGGTAGGATGCTTAGCAGATAATTTCTAAGGATCCTCTAAATTTTTATCAAGAAATATCCGACAATATTCTCGTTAACACTATTTAAAAAAAAAAATCGAAAACGAGATTATCAGAGATTATTTGAATTGATTCTGATCGACTATTCAATCTCTCTCAGGAGTCAAGTTTATTCATTTGCGATAATTCAGTTGAGAACGTCTGGAAATGATATTGACAGTTTTGTAAGGTGACTGATATGTGCGCAATGAGTCCTGACAGCTTCAATTTATTCCAGTGAAATCTCTTCCTATCTCGCATTGCACATTTAATCAATCTTTTTAAAAAATACAAGCAGAATACATCGCAGTTCTAAATGATTTGACATGCCTTTCACCATTTAGTGAAATCTTAATCCATCTAAATTGGATAGAATTGTCCACTCTTTATCGTTAATAAAAAGTTTGTATATTTAGATTAGTTTTGTCAATAAAAGAAACAATTGCGGAAATGGCCAGGAAATGAAAAATCCAGGAAATGGCCAGCGAGTGATGGACTTAATAAGAAAGACCGGTAGAAGCGTCCTGTGTTCTGAAGACACGGAGCGACCCAAGGAAGACTGCTTTCTCCGTTTTCTCCGCGAATCTCTCGCGGTTTCGTTAACACGAAGGGACAGTGCTTAAATCTTTTAATTTTTAGGCTACACACCTTTTGGTGTTACAACCCCTCCCTCCAGCTAAAAATATTGCATTTTCTAAAAAAAAAGACGAATTTTCGACCAAATACCAAATAAGAAAACAATTTTTTACCTATGAAATCAAATTTTTCTCCAAGAAAAATCAATTTTTACCCGATTAATTTACATTTTTAAATAAAATACACCAATATTGATCCAAAAATGAAATGGTTATATTTTAACTTTTTGAATTCATTTTTAATTTTTAAAAATCTTCCAAATAGTTGAATTTCCAAACAAAAAAAGTAAAAAACATTGTTTACAACTTCTAAATTAATTTAAAAAAAAAATAGAATATTCAACTAGACTAGTTAAATTTTTAGTTAAAAGAATTAATTTTCAATCATAAAAAAAAATTATCAACCAGGAAAGATTTTCCAGTCAAGAAAAAAAATTCTACTTAACTGTTGAATTTTCGAGGAAAAATTGGAATTTTCGCCACATTTTACATTTTACATGTACATTTTTAACTAAAAAGTTAAACTTTATATCAAGATGATTACATTTTTTTTCCAATTAGTTGAATTTTGAAGCAAAAAACATCAATTTTTTATTTAAATAGTTGAAATTTTAATTAAGAAAGATTTTTTAGTCAAGAGAGCAAAAAATTGTTTACAGAATTGTTGAACTTTTAAACCAATAAGACGAATTTTCTGTAAAATCGGTTTAATTTTCAACCGAAAAATAAGAATTATGAACAAGAAGTTAATTTTCAACCGAATTGTTGAACTTTCAATACAAAAATAACAATTTAAAGTTGAATTTTTTATGAAGAAATATTAATTTTCTACTAAAATAGTTGAATTTCAACTCAATAAGACGATTTTTCAAAAAAGGGTTAAATTTTCAACCCAAAAAGATGAATTTCTCAACAACAAAATAAAATAGTTTAATACTTAAAAAAAAGAAAATTTACCATAAAATAGTGGAATCCTTTAACAAAACAGATTAAATTAAACCAAATTGTTGCATTTTTAAGATAAAAAGATCAATTTTCTACAAAAAAATTGAATTTTCAACTTAAAAATATGAACTTTCAACAAACTAGTTAAACTTTTTAAACAAATATATGAATCGTCAACCAAAAAAATGAATTTTTAAAGAAAAATTATGAATTCCCAACAACAAAGATAATAGTTGATATTTTCACACAAAAAATACCTAATGGTTGAATTTTCGTCCATGAAACAGTTGAATTTTCGTTCAAAATGAATTTTTTATCAAACAAAAACAAAAAAATTACTTTTTAAACAAAGTGCGTTGCTTATAGTCATCGGTTATATATTAAGAATACTCCATACAAATGTCATTCCTTTTCACCAATAAAAAGCCGAATAATCGCGAGTTGTGTTTTATAAAACATCGATTTTTGATCGAAAAATTTTTAAAGTTTTTCTTATCTTGAGTAATAATGCTCGAATGAAAAAGAGTCATAACCAAAATTTTTTGGCCACATCAAGGGAAATAAGAAGCTATTATTTGTTTTTCGTTTTGTTAACTTTTTTTATCGATAGATTGTCCGAGGGTGTCCCAGACTTGCGCCGCGACATACATAGCTGTTTAAAAAAACAAAAAAGAAATCTAAAATTCCTTTTCCAAAAATCAGTAGAAGTTTTAGTTTGTGAGTTATAAAATGTTTAAGCTAGACCAATCAGGAACGCCGCATAAACAGCCGTGCGTGCGAGAGCGTGAGTCCAACGTTCTGGTAGTGACCGCCGCGCCGGTTCTCTGCAACAACCCGTCGGTCATTGTCACAGCGTTGGACTCACGCTGACGCACGCACGGTTGTTAATGCCGCGCTTCTGATTGGTCCAGCTTAAACATTTTATAACTCCCAAACTAAAACTTCAACTGATTTTTGTAAAAGGACTTTTCGATTTCTTTTTTGTTTCTTCATACAGCCATATAAGTCACTAAAACACTTGAGTGTGGGACACCCTGTATAAATAAGGCTGGTGTAAATAATAAAGCAACCTGTAAGGATGTGATGAATGTGCAACAAAAAGATTTTTTTTTGTCGAAGACTTCCGTCCAGTAGGATCGTATTTCGAGCAAGTCGAGTTAACGAGTCGATACATTTTCAAGACCGACACCAGCAAGTGATCCAAATTGGCTCCTGCAACCAGGCATCTGTATTCTATCAGCTCGAGTCTCGACGGTGAACTGTAAATCGTATTCCTGAAGCGTTAATACATTAACCTGCTAACCCACGCACTTTGGTTGCGATGTTTGTCAATACATGGCTTACATAGCACGCATGCCTTTCGATGCTATGTACTATGTAGAATCGAGAATATCGAGATCTGGCCAGCTATTGAGAATCGATCAACAAGTAAGAGGGATCCTTCCCATCGCTCGACTCACTTCCTCTCGGGAATTTCTTCCAGCCATCGTAAACTCTCCTTATCGATTTCACAAAGTCATTAGTTACGTTCAGCTCACTCTCATGCTTATTCATTCCTACTTCCACTTTAAAAATGACAAGGATGCAAATGGTCATCAACTGAATGACAAAAATTGGTCATTTTAAATTAAGGATGTACAGTACCTACAATCAATCTCAAAAGTTTCTTATCTTTCAAATGATTGATAAAATCGACAAAAGAAAATCGATTATTAATTTCTGTAAATCTTTATGGAGGCTTCTGAGCGCACTTCAGAATTAGATATTTATAATCAAATATTTGTTTAAAAATTAAACTATTTTATTGTATTGGAATTTTTGCATTTTTATTAATAATTTATATTTTCAAGTGAAAAAAAATTTCCAGAATTGCAAAAGAAATAATCTGGAAGATTTCAGGCATTTATAAAAATTCAGAGGTTTTGAAAGAATTTCAAAAATAATTCAAAAGTTAAAAACATTAATTATAAATAAAATTATATACGAAAATTTCATTAAGATCCCTATGAAAATTAAAAGTGGTTCATGAAAAATTCAAATAAATTTAAGAGACATTTAGAAATTTGAAAAAATCAAAAATAATTAAAAATTTGAAAATATTCTAACCAATTTTTCGTCAAGATTTCCAGAAATCAATAATAGATATATTCTTTATTTTATTTTATAATTCATTTTAAAGATTGGCGACTAACTTTTCCCTGATTTTTCTCTAACGAATTGATTGGTGCAAAATTAATGAAAAAAGTGAAGTCTGAAAATAGAATATTTTTAACACAGAATATTTTATAAACGAAATAAAACTGTATTTTAGAAAAAAATTAAAATTTTTCAAATCGAATAATTTACTCTAAGCAAAAAAATTGTATAATACTAAAAATTATAAAAGATGGCTTTTTAAAAAAATACTTCAACTTTCAACAAAATAATTAAATTTTTAACATAATAGTTGAATTTTCAATCTAAAAAGATAAATTCACAACAAAAAAGTATCATAGTTTATATTTCAATTAAAAAAAATGAGCTTCATATAAAAAACTATAATTTTAAAGCCAAAAGGACGAGTTTTCTCTACAAAAATAGAACTTTCAATAAAAAATAGGAGTTTATCCAAAAATTAATTTAGGAAAATTATTTTTTACCAAAAAAGGAAAATTTTTGACTAAAAAAGATCAATCTTAAAAAAATGGACAGTTACATTTTCAGTTAAAAAATTAATTTTATACCAAAAGAAGGCTTTTAACCGAATAGTTGAATTTTCAATTAAAAAAGATTAAATTTCCACAAAATAGTTAAACTTTCAAGAAACGAAATGAATTTTCAATTAAAAATATAAATATGAAACAACAAAAGGTTTTTTTAATTAATTCAACTAAGTTTTTAAATAAATTATTTGAATGCTCAAGCACAGTAGAATAATTTTTAACCAAAAAGTTAAATTTTCATACAACATAAAAATTAATACTAAAAGAGATGAACATTTTAATAAAAAAGATAAAATTTCAAAACAATATTCGAATTTGCTGTTAAAAAAGATTTTAGTTACCTTTTGATGATCAAATTATGAATTTTTAAACAAGAAATAAGTTTATACGAAAAAAATTGAATTTTTAATCCAAATTATTATTATTTTTTTTTAATTTAGTAGCTTAATTTTTATCCAAGAAAGATTACAGTTGACTTTTTTTAGATTAACATTAAATTTTGTTTGAAAATAAGTTTTGACAAAAAAATTGATATTTTAATTTAAAAAGTCGAATTTTTTTAACCGAAAAATATAAATTCTTAAGAAGGTAGTTTAATTCTCTACTAAGTATTCGCATTTTTATCCAAGAATGATGAAATTTAAAAACTTTTTAAGTTGGAATTTCATCCAGAAAAGACTTAAGTTTATTTTTCAGCAGAAAAAAAAAAAAATTTAAACGAAAATAAATTTTCCACAAAGCAGTTACATTTTAAACTAAATAGTAGGATTTTTATTCGAAAAAGATGAAATTTCTTTAAAAACAGATGAATTTTTAATAAAAACAAAACAAACAAATTTCCAAAAATAGTAGGATTTTCAGCCAGAAAAAATTTCAGTTCTTTTTTCAGCATTAAAATATTAAATTTGAACAAAAAATAAATTTTCTAGGAAATAGAAACATTTTTGACAAAACAACTGAATTTTTAACCAAAAAGTTTAACTTTTTAATAAAATTGTTGCATTTTCAACAACAAAAAAGTACGAGTTTAAATTTTAACTAAAAAACATCAATTTTCAAGCGCAAATAGAATAGCTAAAGTTTCATTAAAAAATTAATTTTCAACCAAACATTTTTTTTTAAACAGTGGAATTTGCAACAAGAGGTACTGTCTACAAAATAGTTGAATTTTCAAACAAAAGGGATTTCAAACAAGTCAAACAAAAGCATAACAAGAATATTAAATCCGCCCGTGACAACACTTTCAAATTAAGATTTCAATTGGATATCCTTGACATTTATTTTAAGTCTCCTTTATAGAAATTCCCTGACTTTCGCATTTTTTTTTTTTTAATCCCTGACTTTTCCCTAACAAATAAAATTCCATGACTTGTCCATAACACTGAGAAAAAATTGTTAGTTGGGACAACTATTCAGGTTGCAAGACGTGATACTGCCATTTTATTGGTTGGGACAGTCATTTACTTAGTTGATAGCACTAATTAAATAGTCACATCAACTAATTAAAGTGCTGTAAGAACTATTGTAATGGTTGTGTCAACTAATGAAAGTGTTGTACGAACTATTGTAATGGTTATGTCAACTAATAAAATAGATGTATCAACTAATGAAATTGATGTCCCAACTAATTAAATAGCTGCATCGACTAATGAAATAGCTGTATTAACTAATAAAATAGAATTACCCTGTTCTACTCACTAAATATTTGGCTCAAATAACCATTTTTTTCAGTCAATCCGGCTACCTTTATAATTGAAAGTAATAGGGTTGATCTTGAAGGGACTTTTTTCCTTTCAAACCGCAATGAAAATAAATTAAAAGTTCTTTCGATTCACTCTGAATGATTAAGCAAGATTCGGATTTGATCAGAGCTTTGATAAACTTTTTCGCTCTCGTGTCCCCGCTCACGTAAGGAGAGATCAAAGGAGATTAGCCGAGGGTTTCTCGTCGTCGACTCCTCGAAACTGATGAGAATAATGATTTTCATTAGCATGTGCCGTTCAATCGAGCTTTTCGCATTGGAGGCAAATGCTACTTCGGATCGACGAATCGCGTGGTAGTTGGCTCATCCATCAATCTGGTAGCTACTATACGCGAGCACCTGCGTACCTGTGCCCTTTGATTAATGATAAACTGGTAAATGCGCCGATCGATCCACATACCTCTCTGAAAGAGATCAAATCTCCTCTTCGCTCTACCATTAATGGAAAAATATTTTGTTATCAACTAATTTTCCTATTCGATATTGAGTATTCAATTTTTGTTTTTTTAGTTTAAAACAATTTTAATTTTCAAGTGTTGTAAATTGAAGTTGATAATTCAATTGTTAAAAATTCAACTGTTGAAAATTCAAGAAAAGTATTAGCTTTAATGAGAAATTATTCAATTCTTAATTTTCTTATTCAAAATGATAAATTTTTTCTAGTCTTGAATTTCAATTTTAAAATTTTCTTTGTGATTAAAATCGAAAATAAGAACTTCTGAGAAAACGGACAAAATGGATTATTCTATTCACCTTTTGAAAATTCAATTGTTAAAAATTCAATTATTAATTTTCTCCAATTTTCAGCTGTTGAAAATTCAGTTATTAACTGTCTTCAATTTTAAACAAGTGAACTATTTTCAACAGTCAATTTTCTACAGTTGAAAATTCAATTTTCCTCAATTTTTAACAACAGAATTTTTAATTGTTGAAAATTCAATTATTAATTGTCTTCAATTTTCAACAAGTGAACTATTTTCAACAGTCAATTTTCTACAGTTGAAAATTCAAATTTCCTCAATTTTTAACAACAGAATTTTTAATGGTTAAAAATTCAATTATTAATTGGCTTCAATTTTCAACAAGTGAACTATTTTTAACAGTCTATTTTCTGCAGTTGAAAATGCAGTTGCTGACAATTGAAAAAAGTTTATTTATTTTCTAAATATAAAGCTAAAAAGAGAAATTGTTCGATTTCTAATGTTCTCAATTAAAATAATAAACAATTTTTTATTTTTAAATGTCAATTTTAAAAGTTTTATTGTGATTAAAATTGATTAACTTAAATTTTCATCCAGGAAATATTATAATTCTTTTTTCAACATCAACAAATTAAAGTTAAACAAAAAGTCAATTTTCTACAAAATATTTAAATTTTCAACAAAAAAGCAGAATTTTCAACCAAAAAGTATGACTTTTCAACAAAATTACGAATTTTCGACCAAATAGTTTTATTTTTATTCAATAAAGTTGCAATGTGTTTAATGAAAAATATGATCTTTTAAATAAAAAAAACAAATTTAAGAAAACTTTTTACCCAAAAAATATTCTACTTGATTTATAAGGAACAAAATATAAATTCTAAACAAAAGGTTAATGTTCATCTATTTGGTAAAAGATTCGTTTTTCTTCATTTGAAATTAATTAGTAGGAGATTCGTCAATTTACTAGAAAATTCATACCTTTGGTTGAAAATTAACTTTTATGTTGAATCTTCAAATTTTAGGCTAAAAAGTTTAACTATTTTGCAAAGGAAATTGGTATATTTGTCTTGAAAATTTAACTTTTTAGTTAAACAATCATATTTTTCTGTTGAAAATTAAACTTTTTTGTAGATAATTTGCCTTTTTGGCTTTAAAAATAAATAATTTTCCTGCAAATTCATGTATTTTTTTCAAAATTTGTCTTTTTTGGTAGAACATTACATCTGTGTAAAGAATTGATCTTTTTGGATTAAAATTTAACAATTTCGCTGAAAATTAATTTTTATTGTTAAAATTATTATTTTTACATACAAAAATTTAAATATTCCATGTTTGGTTAAAACCTTATCCGGTATATTGGATAAGTTGGAAATTTATATTTTTTCATAGAATATTTAATGTCCTTGATCAGAAAGTTACCGTTTCGGTCGAAAATTTAAAAATTGTGTGCAATATCGTTTCTTTTTTGTTCATAGTTATTTTTTAAATAGAGTTATTATCTGAGAACTTAACTATACGACTTTGAGTTAAAACTGTGTTCAAATTCTTTTTTGAAATGTTTAAAAATTTCGTAATCCTCCCTAAAATATTTATATTGACATTCCGGGATAATCAATTCAACCCTCTGTAATGGTCAAATCGACCATCCGAAATGATCAAGTCAACCTTTTTGAGGTGACCGAGTCGACCGTCCAAAACGATTAAGTCGACTTTCAGAGATGGTCAATTCGGACCTCTACTTTTCACTTTCCAAAGATAGTCACTTTAGCCATCTTCAAGGACTGTCCTATAGTTGACCCTACAATATATTCTGTCTGCACAACTAGATGGCCAAACTGACCTTCCATTTTCTCCGGGAATAGTTTGAACATTCAATCTGAATCCGTTCAAGTTGCCGATTATAACAATACCCCTTAATCAAGCGAACAAACAACGGCTTGATGCTTACTTGTTCAATTTCTGACTGCAGCGTTAGCAATCTGAAAGTGCAAGTTCTTCATTAAGGCAGAAGTTCTCGGGGCATCGGATGCGTGAGAGGGGCTAATTACAGCCCGAAAAGTGAATCGGTGCAGCATAAATAACGGCGCTTCCGGGTCGTTAATCGCCAGCGAGGAGTTTCGCACGTTATCTAGCCTCGTCTGTCTATGTGGCAACATAGACACAGCGGCATCAGATATACGTGACCGAGTCGACCGTGACAGAGGTGTGCTAGTCGAAAACGAGGGGTTAGGTAGTTCGCACTGGGGGGTTTTGAACATAGCACCAGAGATATACTCTGAAACTCTGAGGAAACTTGGACGTAATTACTCGAGCAAACCCCGTGTCTCGTCATAGTTATCTCCATTACGGCTTCTGTAGCTACGAAACTGTTGTTGCTTCCTTCATCAGCTAATCAGCAGACCTCTCTAGAGATTCTTCGAGTCCAGTTACTGGCTGCAACTACAACTGCAACTACATTACTAAACCAGATCACGTTGCTCTTGACATCAAGGTCTTCATAAACTTTAATGTTTCTTCATCTCATTTGTATCAATCATAAGATTCTAATAATGATAATAATAAGCATTCCTAATTAGAGCAAAGTTTATCAAAATTGAATTCGACTTCGTGTCTTCAACGACTCTTAAGAGAATTTCACAAGTAAAATAAAAACTTCTTTCATGAAATTCAAAGCAGGAGGACCCTGAATAAATAAGTTTTAAATCAGGACTAACGGAAGTTATATGATGGGGTGTGTTTCCCATAAATACAACTCGACGAAGTAATGGTGCGAGCGGTTTTTCAAGCAGTGTTCAATAGCTTATATTTGCTTTCTTTCCCACTCGTGTCCTTCGTTCAGATGAAGGAACGAAAAAAGGGCCTTTATTGTGCACTTCGGAGTTTGCCGAAGAATTCTTATTACAAGATTCGCGCTCGAAGAAATCTCATTACCCCCGAAGCAGAATGGAATCGTGTTCGAAGAAAAGTTCGGAGACGAACTCAATGGACTCGATGCCGAAGGGAAATCGAAGAAGACAGCATAGGTCTCCAATGACAAGTCGCTCTCAGCGAGAGTCGCTAGTAATGTCTAAAGCATAAAAAGTGTCTCAGTTGTGACACTGATTCATATTTTATCAAGCCAAATATCAACTCTTGGCAAGAGGTATTAAACTTGAGGTAAAAGTTGGAATTAAAATTCGGATTTAGAGACACTAGAACTTAAAGACAATATCCCTCTTAAAAGATTCCCCTGAAAAATTCAATCTCCATCGATCTGCAGAATCGAATTCGATTACTTTAAGGTATTACCTCTACTACATAGGCATTCAGAGGAAAGCAAAGTCGTTTACAAGAGGCGAGCTTAATTTCACGAGAAGGATCCCAGAAACTAAGTTAACGGAAAGGTGTAAATCGACTCGGCGGATGCTCGGGAGGAAACTTCGAGTTTTCAGAGTTCTGTCCTTATCTTTTACCATCCCAGGCTGCAAAACTTGACAATTACGACTCTGAAACTTTGATAAGAGCTTGGCAATCTGAGTTTTCTAGACTCGTGTGCTCTTTTAATCTTCCGAAAAATATTTCACATTCGTACCGTATCACAGTGTAATTTCTATTTATGTAAACAGAACAAAAAGTTTCTCTTCCTCCACAAGTTACTCTGCTATCGCGAGGAAGTGAACACTGGACATGCGTCATATGTGACGCATTATATCTAGGCTTCGTATACGAAGCGTAGAGATAATCGCGTTAACAGTCCGCATAATTAACACCAGTGCTATAAATTAAAGTCGTTCCTGTGTTGTCGAAACCGCACCCACGCGACCAGACCGAAGACAAGACTTGAGTTCGGAACAGGAAGAGCGAGAGACAAAGAGAAGGAGGCAAGAGACGAAAGATGTAATTGCGCTGGCATACCGCGAGCAAGTACCCAAATTACGTTTCGCATATTTCTCGCCCGTTATCGTGGCGGTTTTAATTTTCCAACTTAACACTCTCGTACTTGTCGTTCGCACTTACCCGCGACAAAGCCTGGGCGGTGAACCACTGTTTTACAAGACTAACCCAATTACCGACTCCGGTGCGGCAGTTCAGAGTCCCTAATTCTTACACTTTATCTTTTTTCCAAACTAAAATTCGAGAAATTGCAATTTCAAGCGATTATCAAGCTGGATAGAGGATATGCTGGTTTCCTGCAATCGGAGAACTAACATCTCAGAAGTTTCAGTCTAAAATCTCAAAAGCTTCAGTTTATGATAAAATCGTCCTACTATCTTTTACTTTGAATATCTCTGCATTTGAACTTTCCTTGTGCTCGGTTTATTTTTATCTGTAATAGGGGTTGTGAGACTTGTAATAATTAAACTTTCTCGTCTCAAAATTTCCTTGTTTTAAGAGACTCTTTTTTTTTTTATTAGGCAGGGTTGAGTTTAGTTAGCGAAAGACGTATTTATATCCCGCGCCACTAACCACGAGTTTCTTGAGCCGTCGTTCGAGACATCTGTTGCTCGGCTTCTTCCCGCAACAAGACATTTGCATAATTATAATCTCTCGCTTCTCCTCTCTGATGCTCTAAAACTCGCTGCAGCAGCACATCCGCTCTTGGTTCTTTTAAAAAATTGCTTCTATCCGCCAACGGACGCATCGAGCCCGGCCACTTCTTATTCCTCTCCTCTATTCTCGTAATATCTCCGCAATTGAAAAACGGGGGACGAAAAATAGCAGAGCAGAAATTTATCTCGTACAGGTCACCACCAGCGGGCCGGTTGCCTACGGCACAGTCTGGGATTACATTTGACATTTATCACCAGTCGTAAAAAAAATTTATCTTTGTAACAGGTACGTTCTGAAATAAAAAAAATAAAAAAAACGTAGCCAAAAAAAGGGCGGAAAGATGCTTCACTTTAAAAAATAAAAGATTGATTACAACAGAATCTGCCCACGTGGATGACGAAATAAATAAGCTACTCATCAAGATCAATGATTTATTGTGTTGCCCGCTTAGGGAAAATAATGCTGGATTGGATGATATACGTTTGACAAAATGTTACGGTAATACTGGACCTCAGATTTTGGAACATAAATTTTTTATATCATTTTTATGAGGTGTTTTAGTGGATAAGATCTTAGTAAAGATAAAAGTCAGCCTTTAAGTTTGAGCAGTTAATTCACCAGATACAGCATCTCAATTTTTTTCTCTAAAGGGTTTTTTTCAAACGAAAGTTGTATTCTTTTAGTGAATGAAGGCTTTTAGGTCGTATCAACTGCAGTGCTCTTTAGCTGCTACAATACGTTTAATCAAGTTTGTGATTGCAGAAGAAAAATTATTAGGTCCAATTTATAAATACGTAGGGTCTGAGTCTGAGCACTTAATTTAAATATTCAGACCCAGTTCTGGTTATTAGGTGGGAATCGGCTAAGTTATAGTGCTCAATCCTCATCCTCGTCGGCGCCATTTGGTGTCTACGGTTCTTTAAGATTTAATTTTTTTTTCTAAATCGTTTCTAACCTTGTGCAGCTTGATATTGTTGGAAGATTTCCAATCATCATTTTGTAGGGTTTTGACAGATTGACATATGTAATTCTTGAAGCTTTGTGATGAGCAGGAACCGACACATTAAGCGCTGGAAGTAGACATGCTGACTTGCCTAAAGTATCTACTGCCTCGTTTTTTTTCGATTCCCAGATAAGACCCCATCCAGTTTAGGATGATTTCCTTTCCTCCATTTCTCAATGTCCGAAAGGTTTTTTTTGAATATCTTGCAAAGTGTGGTAAACTTGTCTGACTATGCTAAAGCGATTAGGTGAGTTAAACTGTAATCGATTATTAGATGTAGTCATAGCGCATCCACATCCAGTGGTTCATTTTGAGCAATCAGTATAAAACTATAAATAGTAGGTATATGACTTGGGAATCTATTTAATGCAGCTTTGTATTTAATCAGATCAGTTTGACTTCGGGGTACTTCCTTCTCAGTGATTAGAGTGGGACCTGTAAATTCCCAGTAGAGGAAATCGTAGAAGCTTCTAGGTGCAATCGTAGTCTGCACTGATGTCCACAATAAAATTTACATGGGTTCTTAAACCTTCGAGAGTTCTCCAAACGAGTTAGGACCTCCTCAGTTTGTATCTTCGAGATGAAACCTTGTCAATTTCACTTGTCGATACACAGAATTACATTGTGCAGAATTAGATGATATTGAGGCTATTGCAATGAGGATCCATGATTCAATTTGGATCTAACAGATCTCACAATAATGATACTCATGCTAATGTGTGCCCTTTCCCGTTTTCAGAGAAAGGTTGACACTTTCGTTTCAATTTGACACAAAAATACACCTCGGTGCGTTTCCAGGCTATTCGTGACAGTCAGTTGCTGGAAGGGATTGCGACGTATCACCGGGTGGTACGACATGCTCGGCAACAGGGCAGAAGGGTAGCTGACTCTCCACCCCTTTTCTCCACCTTCTTTCCACTCTTTCCTTTCGCCCGAAGAATCACTCAGGAATCGATAATGGATCCACCCGGCTTTCCAGTCCATTCTATACGCATCATTTGACACCCGATAGATGCAAGAAAGAAAAGAAAAGCACAGGGAACTGGAGCTAGAGAGACACGCGCTTGGAATGAGGCATCTGAAGAGAAGTGGGGGGTTGGAATCAGAGCGAAGAAATTCAATAGATAGAAATCACTGCTATTGTCAACCGCGAGCCTTTACTTGAAGCTGGGGATCAAGGAAAATGAGAGGTCGCGCAATCCTCGAGGCGAGAAGAAAAATTATATCGGATCTAGAATCCCTTAAGACTCGGTGAAAAAGCCCTCTCTCTTACATAAGAGAGGGTCGAGGTCAGCGCGAAATAACGAAGGACTCGATACGTTCTGACAGCAGTGAATCCTCGTCCACTATGGATAAAATCACTTTGCTTTTTCCTCATTTTTCTTCCATTTCGCGCAAGAGAGACTCTCACCACCACCCCCCACAAGAAATGGTAGGAGGATTATTTAATCTCCCTGATCGCGCGACTTAACGAGGCATCATTGACCCCCAACTGACATTGCGAAAATGGTCGATGATGTGGGAAGGGAAGACCTACACTCCATACATGCCATGACGAATGGGTCGATTATCGTCAGCTTGGGATTAGAAAAATAAAAGACCAGTCATCGTAAAACGAGTTTTAAGACGTCTTTCTTACTTTTATTCCATGCTCATGACGTTGCGAAAGTACGTCTAAACGATTATTCAAGAGAGAGAAGAAGAAATAAAAATATTAATCAATTTCTAAACACAAACAGTAATATTTTGACCGAATTTGGGACGTTCTTCTCTAAAATTTCCTTGTTTTGCATTGCTGACAATTCTTAATTGGATATTTTAATCATGTCCCCTCAAATGCTGATGCTAATTGACAGATTTACACTGATCTTTCGAAAGCAACTGTTTTCAATCAAACTTTTTTTTATCTCTATTATTGAACATGAGGTACCTCGAAACAATTTTCTTGTTTTTTTGTTGTTGTTCGTAATTGAAAACTGGGTTTTATTATCACTCTGAAAGCCATGAGTGACGTGCGCCTCAACCGCAAAAATGAAAGCTTCCGCCTCCATTCTCTTGAAATTTGATGACTTTTCATACCAAATTTTATACCCTGAATTTGTCAATAAAATATATATAAACAGAAGCGGCCTGGGATTCACAAACCGTTCGGGTAAAGCTTTTTCATACCGGACCTAAAAGCATTTCTATGCCATTTTATTTAAAGAGGTAGAAACATTTAATTGATACCGGTGAATTTAAAAGAATTAGAAGTATTTAAGCAGGATTTAAAGAAATTCATAAAGGATTTTCAAGCTGTTATTATATTTTGAAATATTCTGTGAAATTTTCTATAATTTTGAGAGGTTTCAGGGGATTTGAAATATTTTAGTGTAGTTTAAAAAAGATTCCAGAGATCTTTACATGAATTTTAATAATATAGAGAGATTCGAAAGATTCTGTGATACTTTTTAAAAGCTTCAAGGAATTTTCAACAAGAAGTGAAATTAAATAAATTTCAAGGACTCTGGAAGGATTCTAATGATTTTAAAAAGATTTTTTGTTATACCTCGGAAACCCGTGAAGCTTTTTGAAATTTAATTGTCCTAAATTAAAGACGAAATTTGATTCGTCCATTTTTTAAAAGTTTTACAAGTGATATATCCTCTTGAGAAATTAAAAAATATCTTTATTAGAGTCGTGGAATTTCATCAGATTACCCAACTTTTTGTTGTTCTTGTTATAATGTCTATACCTTTTCTTCGCTTGAATTTGCTTCAAAGTCATCAATGAAATTGAACAATAATCTAATTTTACACAAAGGTAATGGAATATACAAGATACTGATACTATTTCGAGGAGGCCCGTCTGCGTATGAAGCGAAAGTGCATCTATCAGTCATCTGGAATCTGGGCACACTTGACCATAGTGGACCATTCAGTATAATACAGTCTCGATCATCATAGTGGCGCCAGCGCGTGTTTAAGATTCTGTTTCGACTGCACCGAGCCGCAAATTGAATCCCCTTTCATTGCCACTCGAACGCGATGAGCATTTTTATTTTTATTATATCAAAGTGCACGCAACTTCCGGTTACACTTGTGCTATAATTAAGCTCATGTCGAGCTATTTTCAACTAAACTTGAACCACGACTTGCAGAACATTTAGAATTGGGCTGTATATCCAAGAAAATTTTAATATTTTATTCAAACAGTTTCAAATGATTAGCTAACTAATCTAGGAGCTTGAAGCTGCGAGAGATCGCCACTCACCTTTTTATTTGGTTTCTCACTTTTCATTTGTACAAATCGATATTGAAACTGGATGTAAATCCTGGTGGAATATCTTGCTTGATATCAATATCCAAATTCAGTACCAATCTTGCTGTCATGATCATAAAATTTTGATAAAGAGATATCCCATTTCAATTTTCAGTAGGGTTTCAGATAACAAGAGTTAAATGGAAAGTAAGAGAATCAAGTGAATGTTAGTGCTCGATACGGTTTGATATAGCTTTATAGACCGCACGGTAGTAGCCTCCTCCTCCAGAGCGAGACAAATGGTGTAATGTACCTATGGAGGAGAACCGGGAACTGGGAGTTGGTTCCGACCCCGGGGCAGGCACCAGCTGTCCCATTTAATAGAGCAATAAAGACTTGAATGGAGCTTTGATTTATGCGCCTCCTATTATTAACAACAGAGCTTAGGTGGATAACGTGTGTAGGCTATGTCCATGGTTATAGCGATACGCACCTATTGGTACTGGTTCCACCTCAGTTGTACAATGATCCACAATGCGAGTGAGTCCTTTCATTCCCTTTTTTACTTTTATTTGCCATTCAACGGATACCACGGATAAAAAACGACCCAGCGCGTTGGAAGGTTTCGCGAGGTCGACAGCGTTATTGTTGCACTGACAGATTTCCTCACTCTTCCAACACATGGTGTTGAAAGTCGGTTCTGCTTCGAATACCAAACTGACACCTAACTACTACCTGAATTGCAAAACGAGTTATTTGATCTGGATCAAATTTCTCGGTGTATTTGCTTTATACATTTTGTTTCGATTTTTTCTTGGATAAGAACAAGTCTTTAAGATCAATAGATTTAGTTAGTGATCTGGTAGATTTATGGGTGATTAAAAAATCCATCAGTGACAGTCCTTTCTTACTACAACAAATCTCTCTCGATATTACTTCGAGGCATTTAAAGAATGAAGAGTCTGGCTTGTTCGAAATTCTATTTCATATAACAGAATATGGATCACACCCATCTCTATCTAAAATCTGTTGTATTATAATATGATAAGCAATGTCTCGACATCTTCAACCAATCTCTAAACTCTAAACAATTTTGTACTGTTACTTTCTTTGTAATATCATGATCATGACAGGAAGATCAGAACATGTGAGCATTTACTCCTCTGAATAACTCGAATCTCTTTTAATATAAACATTTCCTGGCAATACTCACAAAGGATATGACATGTAGTGGAATCAAACGAAATGTGAAGATGCTTACCTGAAACAAAAAAGAAAGATGATTTAATAAAAGTTTTCGAAAGCATTTCTTTAACTACTCTAATTTGGAAAGGTCTCTTCACAAAATCTTGCAAATTTAATTTCACAAAGGCACCCTCTAAAATTAAAGGGGTTCGAAACTCGTATTGTTCAGCTGGTCGCGGACTAACCGACTAACGAAATTTAGGTCTGCCAATTTGGAAATCAGAGTCTGAAGGGGTTCGTAACTATCGTTACGTGGACTCTAAACAGAGCCGAGTTCCGCTCGGTACATGGTCTTACGTTAGTTACTGAATATGTATGGAACGGAGGCATTTACCTTTCGCGTGATATCAAGATTCTAGAATCTAGATGACTGCTTTCGTTTCAATAAATAAGCGACTTTGGAGAAGCAGATCAATAGCTGAAGCGTGTCGGGACAGATGGACGATTAAAACTAGCTAGATGATCACAAATTTCGAAAAGCAGTAAAGGGACCCCCCATTTCGGGGTTGCCACGCTTCGCTTTGGGAATAATGCCCACCATGTGCGCTTCTGCGAAGGGTCTCTCGTGCCGTGAAAAGACGAGGCAACGCCCTCTCAGTCAAATTCTCTGGCCTAGATCCGGTCCTTTAAATTTTTAAAAGCTACTTAGTTTGAAGGCGTAAGAATGCGGCTTTGTGAAAAAGTGGAAAAATGTGAGTCTAATTATTGGCGTAACGCTGGGACCAGGTTGAGTGATGTTACCCAAAACTGGACCACACTAGTTGTTATCCGAGGGATCAGTTGCTCCTGCAATCTGTTGTTCACTAGGGTGGCCTTTATTTTTCACTTTTCGAAAAATGATCTACTTTTAGCCTAATCGGTTAAAATTTAGGGGTGCCACAAAGACCATGAAATTATCCATTAATTTAACTTGGGGAAAAGTCAGCTTTGTGTAAATCTGATATTAAAAGGCAAAGATTTGTTACGAATGATTCCGTATTTCAGTCTTTTGTTCAGAATTCGTCCGAGAATAAGGAATCAATCATCAATTTTGAGGGGAAACTTTTATGGGTCCGGTCGTTATGGATCAGTCGAGAAATGAATGTACTTTCTAGGCGTTCTAATTCTTTAATATTATCATTAATATTTAATATTTTAATATTTAGTATTTCATATTTTAATATTTGAATATTCTTCAATATTATACGCCTACGAATTTGGGAAGCCCTTTCTCAATAGTGCCGCGCTGGCATTAATGTCTTGTTCAGGAGTAACTGTAAGTTCCTTGAAAGGGTCGTTCAACTTTTTTGTTAAGAATTTTTTAATTTTATTAAAAGTTCGTCTTTTCTCGTAGTAAATTAACTTTTTCATTTAAAAATTCATCTTTTCAGCTGAACATTCAAATTTTAGGTTCAGAATTCTTAAATTTGGTTAAGAAATTTGTTTTTTCCGGTAGAAAATTAAACTTTTTGTTCAAAAATTGATCTTTGCGGATGAGCATTTTCGAACTTCATTGAAAATTCGTCTTTTATAGTAGTAAATTAATATTTTTATTTAAAAATTAATTTCTTTTAGTTTAAAATTAAACATTTTTATTGAGAGTTCTTAATTTTGGTCAAATATTCGTCTTTTTTGGTAGTGACTTAATCTCTTTGTTTAAAAAGTCATCTTTTTAAGTTGAAAATTCATATTTTTTATTTGAAAATTCAACTATTTGGTTTATAACTCTTGAATTGAGTTTAAAATTCGTTTCTTTCGGTTAAACATTAATGAACTAGGTTTTAAAGTTAAACAACTTTCTTAAAAACCAAAAAAAAAATTTCTATCTTAAAAATTTAACTTTTTTTGTAATGAATTTTAGTTGAAAATTCAACTTTTTGGTTTCGAGTTCTTGAATCTTTCCAAAAAATTCGTTTATTTTCGGTACAAAACTAATTTTTTTTGTTGAAAAATCATTTTTTTGTTAAAAAATGTTATAAATAGGTTTTCAAGTTGAACCACTTTCATCGAAATGAAAAAAAAATCTTTCTTAAAAATTCAACTTTTTGTTTAAGCTTAAACTACTATCTTCAAAACTAAAAAAGAATTTTTCTTTCTCAAAAATTTAACTTTTTGTTTAAGAATTCTTGAATTTTATTGAAAATTCCTCTTTTTTCGAAGCAAATTAAATTTTTTTTGGAAAATTCGTCTTTTATAGTAGCAAATTAAATTTTTGTTTAAAAATTCCTTTCTTTTAGTTTAAAAACGTAAACATTTTTATTAAAAATTCTTAAATTTAGTCATATATTCTTCTTTTTTGTAGTAATTTTATCTCTTTGTTTAGAAAGTTATCTTTTTAATTAAAAATTCAACTATTTGGTTGATAACTCTTGAATTTAGTTTAAAATTCGTTTTTTTTTTTGTAGAAAATTAATCTTTTTATTTAAATTGTCATCTTTTTTAGTTCAAGATTCATTTTTTTTTTGCTTAAAATTCAAATTATTGGTTGCGAGCTCTTGAACTCATTTAAAAATTTGTTTTTTCGGTTAAAAACAAAAAAACTACGTTTTAAAGTTGAACTAATTTCTTAAAAATTAAACAACAACAAAATTTGTTTCTTAAAGATTTAACTTTTTGGTTGAGAGTTCTTGAATTTTATTCAAAATTCGTCTTTTTTGCTAATGAATTAATTTTTGTGGTTGAAAATTCATATTTTTAAGTTTAAAATTCAACTTTTTCGTTAAAAGATCTTAAATTTTGTTAAAAAAATCCTTTTTTCCGGTGCAAAAATTATTTTTTTGTTTGAGAATTCACCTTTTTTGTAAAAAATTGAAAACAAAATATTTTTTTAAAGTTGAATTACTTTCTTAAAAATTTAAAAAAAATTGTTTCTTAATAAATCAACTTATTCTTTGAAAATTCATGAATTTAATTAAAAATTCGTCTTTTTCGTTGATAAATTAATGTTTTTGTTTAAAAATTCATGTTCTTGGTTAAAAGTTTAATAACTAGATTTTAAACTTGAACTACTTTTTAAAAATTTTTAAAAATTTCTTTCTCAAAAATTCAACTTTTTGTTTAACATTTCTAGACTTTTATCAAAAATTCATATTTGTTGGTAATAAATGAATCTTTTAGTTTGAAAATTAATCTTTTTGGTTAAAAATTTAGCAGCTAAGTTTTAAAGTTGAACTACTTTCTTAGAAATTCATATTTTGTTTGACGATTCAAAGTTTTAGTAAAGAAAATCATCTCTTTGGTTGGAAATGGAAATTAAACTATTTTGTTGAAAATTCCTTTTTATTCTTGATATAAAAATTACTTTGTGAATCTAAAATTTACCTATTCTTATTTATATAAACGGTTTCTTTTTAAATTAAAAATTAAATTTTATGTGATGGTAGAGAAAGCCTTAGCTCGGATTAGGATCAGCAGCACTATTGAGAGCGGCACTATTGAGAAGGTAGACTCTATTTAAATAATACTTGGAAGTCGTTCGTAAAATCGATTTAAAAATTCAAGGTCGCCCATCCCTGACGCGAAACTTGGAAGCCCGAACGTTCTGAAATGAATGATAATTTTTTCAATTTACTCAGGTCCCAAATCCAATTTAAAGTCGACCGCGTCGATCATTAATTTCCCACTGCTGGGAAAAGGAAAGCATCTTCAGCAAGTGCGAGGAATTAAAACTGCAGAAAATAAAAGGTACGAAAACGTGCAGATCGGATCTCTCGTGCTGGAAACCTCCGGGAGATCTCTAATCGAGATGAAGAATCGATCGTGTCTACGATCACGAGAGGAGCCTCCGTTCGATCGTCTGGACTCTTCTGGAGTCACGGGATCCCATGGTCCTCGTAACGGGTCCCAAGAGATTTCTTCAAACAAAACAAAAAAAGCACTCGGAAAAAGTAATCCGCTTTTATTTCGGTAGCTAAAGTTTTATTTTGTTTCAAAAAAAGTAAGCCGATTAGGGAATTGAACAGGAATCTTCAATCGACAATTACTTGGTACGGCTCACTGACCTGCAGAACTAGAGTTCTCTATTTACTTAATCTGCAATTTTCATTCCAAGAATCAATATTATGACTGATTTCTGATCCGAAAATTAAATCACATTACACAAAAGTCACTAGTGTGTATTAATTATATAAATAATTAAATTTTTTATTTAAAAAAAAAACTAAAAAGAATTTGACGAAATTTATAAAAAGTACAGATCATTATTGAAGAATTAGGGATAAATTCTTTAGAATTTGGAATGAATTTAAAACAATTCAACCCATGTAGAATTTCCGATCGGGGTTTAGTAAGGCACTGGACAGTTTTCCCTATTTCTAATCTGGCGCTGGTCAGGAAAATGGAGAGGACCTGACTAGTTCTGTACCGCTTTTTAGCCAGGTTCTAGATAGAACTTCTGAGCAGGTCCTTACGAGAGTGCCCTTTTTTTCGCCCGACGATTGGTAGGGCAACGCCTAGACTACTTTTTACAATGACAGAAAATTTAATTTTTTCTGAGCATTTACAGTTTTTCAAAAAGATGGAATTTTTTCTTTAAAAAAAAACAGGATACAGATAGATTTGCCATACCTATACGAGGCACGAAATTCTCCACTAGAACTTGACAGGGCACTGATGAGTCTTTTCTAGACTAGATATTGTGATAGGGGCCCTAACTAGTTTTTTCTGGATTAGGTATTCTGATAGGGACCACATCGGAACCCAAATTCAAATAGGGAAATTAAGTGAATTGAAGAAAATTTTATACATGTCGAATTTAAAAATAATTTAAAAAAAAAACGAAATTCATCTGTAATGTTTTTTTGTTTTTTATTGAAAACGACGAAAAAAGCATTTTTTTTTATTTCAGCCTTAAATAAAAAAACGTGCATTTAAAAAAATTCCAAATTCAACCCTAAATTGATTTTTTCGAATTTTTAAATTATTTCTTGCTAGTTAAAACTCTGCATAGAAAATTTTACAATAATTTTTAACAAATAGGATTTTCTTATTTCTAAATCTAAAACGCAATCAAAAGTTAATAACCGGTTTAAAAAAATCAAGTGGACGCTTGACCGGGGAAATCGGGAAAATTTTCGGGTGAATTTTCGGTTTGACCGAGAATCTTGCAAATTGATAGAAGAGTAAATTTTCCAATTTCGATTTTAACCGTTTTTATAAAAAATTAGTTTAATTTTTATCGTTCTCATCGATATCATTTAGTTTCAAACCGTAATTTTAAAATATATGACTTCAAATATTTTCCAGTTTAGATTTTTATTTTCAATTTTACATGTTTAACTTGAAGAATTTCAAAATTCAGTACTGAAGCCTCAATTAAAAATTAAAAGCGTTTAAAGTTTAAAATATTGAATGAAAAACATTTTAATTTTCTAAACCGTAAATATAAATAAATACAATATTTTTAAAATGGATTTTCCTAGATTTTTTATAAAATCCTGCAAATTTTCAAATATTTATTTCAAGTCTTTCAAATATTCTCTCAAAGTAATTTTTTAACATGAAAAATCACTTTCAACTTTCTTAAGAATCTTAAGAAAATTTTTACGTTCTTTTGAAGCCTTTCACAATTCTTGTGAAAGTTTTAAATTTTTATTTTTTATTTGCAAAAATGTAAATTTTTCTAAAATTATACTATGTCTATTATTACAGAAATTTTAGTACAAATAGCTAAATTTTATCGATACATACAGCTGGATTAAATTATTTGAAATAATTTCAAATTTTTAATCAATTTTGAATCTTTTTCAAACTTAAAGTAGCTTAAATTTTTTCTACACAGAATACGCAAGATTTTCGAAAATTTTAAGGAAAATTTTATTCATTTTAAAAGATATTTAAAATTTCTTTAAAAATTTCAAAAATAATTTTAAGTTTAAATAAATTTAAAACAACTTCTATATTTCTCAAGAATTTAAAATAAATTTTTTAAACTCTTCAAGGATGTTTGAACTATTTAAAATGAAAATAGTCTAACTTCTAATTTAGGAAGTTTTCAGTTTAAACAATTATTTTTTCATTTTTTTAAGGTTTCTAGCTTAAAATTGATTAGAACAATATAAAATTGATAATTTTAAAGTTCATTGATTGATTGTTTAATTCAGAACAGTGCTTATTTTTCGTTACTTTAAATGGAAAAATGGTCAGCTTTAGAGTTCAAATTTAAAAACTTTATTGACCATCGCAAATATTTTCGAACCATTAAAAAAAGGCGGGAAATAACCGAGAGATTTATTCTTTAATTAAGACAGTCACACTAAATAATTTTCAATAATAGAAAGAAATAAAAAAATAGAAATAGGAATGTACCAATGCTCAATGGTGCTTTAACTCTTAAGTTCTTTGATTTGATTTATTGTAAGAAGTGACCAGTAATATTTTCATTTCAAAAACGACAAAAAGGTGATTCATGAAAAAAAATGACTTAAACGAATTAAGTTACTCTGTGGCAGTCCTGGCAATGATAAACCTCAAGCATCAAAACCTCTTCTTACCAGATCGAGCCAATAAACTAAGTACATCTCAACCAAGAAAAAATTGCAATCGCAATGTCTTCATTGGCAGCATCAGCATGAGCTGCAGAATCGATGGTTTTTTAAACGATGCATTCACTCTCCGGAGCTTTATTAGCTACTTAGTCGTTATTAATACAGAATGCTTTCCTTTCAGTGGCGCTGCGGCACGTTACGAATCGCACACGCTGTGAATTAATAAGCGAGTTCTGAACATCCGAGATGAGGAAGTGGAAGAGAAAGAGGAATACAGGGACAAGAGGCAGAGAAAGAGAAAGAGAGAAAGCGAAAGAAAGAGAAAGAGAGAATGAGGGAGAGAGAGAATAGAATCCTGCTGGGAGGACGAATGGAGCAGTAGGGCGTGCATAATGCGGGGCAGCTGAGTCCAGAGCCGAAGCTGAGCCCGAGGGACCCCTAAAAACGTACATCGTACAGTACCTATATAGTATACACGGTGTCACCCATTGTGCCCCATAAATTCTAAAGAGCGATGAGAACTTCCTCTGAGCCACTTTTAGTGACATTGGCTAGGGCTAGTTGCTACCGATGCAAGCGCACGCGTCAACGGTCAAGTATTAAAGAAGAGAACGACTGCACCTTCTTTAAAGCGCAAATCCCACTCATGGTACCCCATCACCACTTATTGCTGCCGATTTTTTCCCTTCTTTCATTCTTTATCCCCGATGCGTTGCTTTCGATATGTACCCTTTTGTCCCTTTTGCGCTCACTCGCACGATTCAACTCGACTTGTTAGACCTAAGTGGATTATCACTGATATACTTAATAGGAAGAAGAGGGAATCTGATGACAAGTGTCACAGGTGGTCTTGTTCCTTAACAGGATTTCATTCGCTAATCCTAATTTTACAACCTGTTTTCCTAGTCCCTATCCAGCTCAATTGTCCTATTTCCTGACATAACTATTTCAACATCATAGAAATATCCTTGTTAGGATTTTGCCCCCTATCCGGGGCACTTTGTCACACGTGTCACGTTGTCACACGGGGCACGTTGTCACACGTGCCACGTTGTCACACGGGGCATGTTGTCACACGGGGCACGGTGTCACATTGGCTTTATTTTAAAAACTTATAACTAGAGAGCAGCGCTAGTCATTTCCAAAACGCGCCTCTGTTGCCAACTCTTGGAATGTTAAAAGTGTCACGATAGCATCAGCTGTGCTGATGGAAAATCGAATTGAATATTTTCTTCTGCATGAAGTTAAATTGTACTCTCTAGATTTTTTACGAACCAGACGTTAAGCATATTTTTTAGGAATATAGGAACATTATACTATCTTAATTATGTACTTTTACATATCATATATATCATATTAAACAAAGAAGTGTTTTTTCTACTATAAAAGATGACTTTTTAACGAAGTGCTTGAATCTGCAATAATTTAATTAAATTTTTAGCATAATAGTTGACATTCCATCCTAAAAAGATAACTTACTAACACCCACCCCCCCCGGAAACAAACAAGGCGGAGCTAACAAATAAAAAACTCACA
>JAAAKG020159550.1:0-29563 GCA_010014905.2 Druon quercuslanigerum | reverse complement strand
CAAGGGGTGGGCGAGTTCGACACTTAGGGGTGGGTCTTGAGATCCGGGGGTGGTGCTATCTTTCAGCAACAAAATAGAAACAAAATAAGCCGCCAACCGCATGTCGATAACTCTCTCCAATCCCGAGTTAGTGCATGTTGCTGCCGTAGCGTAATATTACGGTACTGCGCAACGCGTTTCTCGGAAACGGCATGAGTGACAAAATTAATTTTTGCGCAAATTAATTTTTGCGCAACAAATTAGCAACAAAATAGCAACAATTTACGGCACTAGTCCGGATCCTGCCCTTTGAAAATGCTGCCGCAACTTAATATACGTTCAGTATTCATAGGCTATAACCATAATTCTTTGCCTCTAGTTCAGGATTTTAAATAGCACTGTTTAAAATCTCAAATTCATTTTGTACATCGCATATTTTCAAACTATCATTGCTTTCTTTCTTATCTTAACATTCTGCAATTGGTATGTATTACCTATTTAACTAAAACTTAAGAAACATTATATTCAATTCGATTTAAAGTTTGAAAAACCTAAAGGGTTATATGCGACAGTTTTTTTACTTTATTCAAATAATTTATAAACTGAACCTAAATATTTTTTCATGACTTTAATTGTTTCATTTCGTCACCGTGTCTGCAGACAAACTGACAAATATAACAATAAATAAACCATTATGAAGTAAATGGCAACTAACTTAAAAAACAAAGAAATGATCTACATACCTAATAATTCCGATATTTTATTTACTAAAATATTAAATTCCGCTATTTCGGGCTTCAAAAACTTCTTTTCTTTTTATGAATTAACTTGCTCTACTGACAAACTTTTTAGGCAACATTTTAATTAATGAAAAAACGAGAGAATTGAGGAAACAACAGAGGATCAGTGAAAAATCAATGCTGACAATCTAATTTAAAATTAGCTTGTATTCATGATGGTAGATAGACACAATTGCAAATTCTCCATATTTCTGATATAAGAATTAAGCCCGGCACGTTTAAGGGAACAAACTTAAACATAAACTCAGTCCCCCTCTTAATCCAGCACTGATTATATGAAAGATTAAAAATAATATTTTCTTAATGAGAGTTTGTGCTTCATAGAAATGCTTGGCAATTCAAAATAACTTAACTCAATATTTTTAAAGGTTCTATGGAAGTTATTTCTCTTGCTGCTATTTCCTTGGGCCTAATAAATATTGGTTCTGCATATTCTGAAGCCTCTTCGGCGATTCTTCAAAAACTTTTGGTATTGACTCCTCAGCAATTATCAGTTACATATTCCAGGTACAATAATATTACAAAAATCGAAATAAGAACAAAACAAAAATTTCATGTACTCAATACAAAAAAAGTCCCTGATGATTAGTAATAAGAATTTTCTAAACATAAAGTACTTTATTATCCAATACAATAACCATTTCACATTAAAAAACTATGGTTTCGCTATACATACTAGAAATTTGGATAGGTGATCAGTTGATAGAATTTGCAATTTACTTAAGAAAGTAAGAATGTGAGTGGAATTATTATGAATAAATATATAATAATGCATTTTTTCGACAATTATCATTTATCTGAATAACTCTAGATTCCTACCACTGGCGATGGGAATGATTTACATGGGTTTTCGTGATGGAATTGAAGCACCATCAGCAGCACTTGAAGTCTTGCCAGAGCCCTATAAATTGGCTTCACAAACAATGCTTCAAGTACTTAAAGAAATAATTATACTTATTATTTATATTTTTACAGGGATCACATTGGTTAAGCTGTTTAATTGTAGGGGGAATAGGGGAATTCTTGTTCGAAACCAAATTATTGAATTAGGATATCTTGGGAACATTCTTGGCATACACAAATTATAATGATATGTCCTCAGCCTTTTTTCTCAGATATCCTTGGTACATTCCACGGATGTCGAAATCCCGCTGATATTTCATGTTGTGAGAGAGATTCCAAGATTCCAAGCTATACGACCTTTTAAAGAACAAGACATTATAATTTAGTATAAGAAGTACGAAAAATTAAAAAATACTATCCGATTTCGAGTACCTCTTACGGGTTACGAGAGATTTGTAATTGTAAATTCTGTTTCACGTTTCATATGAATTATGGACCTACACCTGGAATTTCACGTGAAACTCTGTGTCAAATCCCGCGTGGAATTTCTAGGTGGATTGCTTCATTTTACCACTCGGATTTTACATGGAATTCCACGTGAACTGCCACGTGTTGCCTGAATTTCTACGAAGATTTGTTACTTAAAAATACTAATAGTTTCCGACGAAAAAAATAATATAAAAGAAAGTTGTTCAGGATTGTAAATCTTCTTTAAAAACTAATGATTTTTGTTTAAACGAATCGGTTTCATGTAAAAAATGTTAATATGAACTGAAAATGTTCCAAAATTTCAAATCTTGTTTTAAAATACCATGTTTATTTTTAAACAACAATTTTTTAGGGTAAGTTATTAACAACCGTTAAAGGCTTGTTAAATTACATATCAATTGAGTCAATTGTAATTGAAATGATTGTAATCCCGAAGTGAACGGTTTATTATTAACGTGTTATTGGTCGCTATTCCTACAGTTTCCGCACGTAGCGCTCTCGTCTGGGAATAAATGAAAATTTGAGGACAGGGGATCCCGATTGTGGGCTGTTTTCCACGATCTCCACCATAGGCGTTGAGTCTCCTTGTAGTACTTCGTGTTCGAACGTTTATTTACGTTTCAAAGTCAGCATTGATTTTTAATTGTACATTCGCTGATCGCTTAGATAGTATAAAACGGGAGCAAACCCCCAACACCAATTAAACTTGGAAATTTTAAGGGGTTAGTCAAGTTTATAGCACGCAGCAAAGGCAATCTTTACAATTTTTTTAAAGACGGGCTTATTTATATTGAAATAAATGTTAAGGCATTTGAATACTATATATTTCGAGAAGACACAGTAATGTTTTTTACATAGAATCACTTACTTTTGTCTTCAATCCAAGCATTTAGCGATATTTCAATTTGTGAATAAATGGCGCACATTTAAATAGCATTTTTTGTCAAAAAAACGTCTATTTTTCGTTATAAGAAAAAGAAATAACTGATAAAATCAAAAATCCTTTGATCAAGGACAACTATTTAGTGTTATAAATAACTGGACAAAATTTGGTAGCGATCAGATTAGCTGTTCTTTAGATATCTTGAATACAGCGCGAAGAACATTGATTGGAGAAAAAGGCGTTTAAAGTTTAAAAAAAATAATGGATCAAATCAAATTTTCACTTTTCCCTCACATTTTCCTTATTACGCAAGGTTAAAAATTACCGAAAAACCAGTTACAAATTTAATAATTTGATACCCTATTGAATCATCTTTCGGCACAGCGTACTCTTTTTAATTTTGAAATTTCTTCGATGCAGCTGATAATCCGGAATATTCGATCTCCGCAGTTTTTGGATTAAACACATTTTTCTTTTTTCTTTGTCTGCTTTAGTACACTTTCGTCGATTTTCTTTTTTCTCTTCTGATCTTTGCACGATACATTTTGTATGTACTATCTAAGGGCGGAAGACAATAGTCGAAGCTCCTCTACTGGCTCCCTACTGCTCGATATATTAGCCTATTATAAAATGCAATAAAAAATCTATTCTTTTGAAATTTTAAAACTTGACTAACCCCTTAATTATAACTTTTGTTTAAAAATTCTCATTTTTAGTGAAAAAATTAGTACAACCTAGAATTTTTATAAATTTTATGTCTTTTTCGAGTCTTTATAATCTTACATTAAAATTACCTTCAAAAATAATACTATAATAAAAAAACTAATATAAAAAAACTAATAATAAAAATAATTATAGAAAATTTGCGAGACATATTTGCAATACACCACTTATTTAGAAAGTACAATAGAATGTTATCCATAAAGTAAATATTATATAAACAAATGTATCTTAATCGAAAACTTGCTTTTGCTTTTTTTCTTTTGCTTAATGCCCGCTAGTTTCTTATAATGCTTCAACAATTATTTGCAGCCTAAGGAAAAGGGGAACAAGGGACAACATTATAAAATATAGGGACTTAATGTGATCCCTGTTTGTATTATATTTCATTTTTAATTATATCAACAACTGAACCAAGAATTTACCGCTCTGATATAATAAAATATAAATCAAAAAGTTTTATTCTTTTGTCACTATCTAAATAATTTATGTGCACTTACGCTAGTTGATATCAAAACGTGACATTCCATAGGTATGCTCCTATGCTGGTACCGGTGACGTTCTGATAGTGCAAGAATTATTGAGAATCTGCTCTGGACCAGTGGATAATGCTACGACTGATGCCAGGTCTTTACAAAATGTATCATCGAGTCCTCAAACACCAAGTTTTTCCTCCATATTTAATATTCAAGTAAGCAGCCATAATAATAATAATAATGATAATAATAATGCGTCAAAGAGTAAATCACCCTCAGAGATGAAAAAAGAAGACGCACCTACTACGTATATTAATCAAAGTTTTACTTCAATATTATTAGTTTTTTCCGAAAGACTTTTCTTTATCGATATTGATCTCATTTATAGGTATATTGGTCTTTCACAAGCTATTGCTTCTCTGGGAGTTGGCGTGGTGGGTCTTGCTGATGGAAAAGAAAATTCACGAACATTTGGACGAGTAAACAAAATTGTGTTAATATGAAAGACCCTGCACGTTTCTTATGGAAATTGTTTTTCGGTTAAATTTATCCAATTAGATTTTTTTACAGTTCTAGAACATAGGGGTCATTCAAAAAATACATGATACGTTTAGAGGGGGCGGGGCATCTTTCAAAGTATAATTTTCCATGTTCAATGCAAAGGAAAAAGCATCAAGTAGGAGGGGGCGAGTTTATGAAAATGTATCACGTATTTTCTGAATGTCCCCATATATCAATTTGCGATGATTTAACTGAAACCCAATTTTCGTTCGAAACATCCGAGGTTCTTTATGGAAGACCTCATGAGGCTTTCAGTTAATTTCTTAATAACTTTTTAAGAATATTACAATTTATTTTCTAAAAATGTTTTTTACCTTATAAGAGTTCTATATTTTAATGATCATAGACCATAGAATGCATGGGACATTTCTTCTCAAGTTTACCAACCCTAAAAATCAATCGGATTCTTCAAGGTTGGGTGAAGTGTAGTGTCCTATGGGGTGGTATAATTTTATGGATTTTTTTGACATTTAAACAAATATTTAAAAATATTTTATTTTATAAATTTATTTATGCGAAACATGAGATTGCCTCTATTTTGTACACTTACAATACATTCTAAGAGACTCAATGCTTGATTCCCTTTGATAGATTCTTAAAACCTGTCCAAAATTAGCTTTGCCTATTTTTTCAGCCAGGAAAAAGAGTGAACTCGTCTTTCTTTCTCTGTTAGCGGCTTGTTCTGGCTGTAGTTAAGTAGGCGCTCCGCTTATATAATTCCTTTTCCGGAGTTCCGCGGGACGATTTCGCAGACGATCTCTATGTGTTTCTCGCACAACAGAGCATGCAGTCGCCTCATGTTAACATTCTCGTTTAGGGGTCATACTGGTATTGTAGTACTCTATAAGAAACTCCCTGAGTCGGATCCGTCCACTTCAAAGTATCGATATTGTGCCGGTTTATCGCATTGACTCTTTCTTCATTGGCTCCCTCAACTCAAGGGTAGTCGGTATTGTCGTCCGACCCACTATCAGGAGCCCTACGCGTTGGTTTGTTTTGAACCGCACATATTACAGCTATGTCTCTTGTCATCATAGTTGTTCGTACGAGCAGCTAGGGAAAAGGTTTCTGGTACCAAATACATCCAGAGCTTTAGCATACAAAGATGCGGAAGCGAAATTAAGATCAACCGCGGGAAGCAGGCACCTTCTGAGAGATAATCGCGAATTCAGGACAATGAGAAACATTGACATGCAGAATCCTCTTAAGCCCAAGATCTGGCTGAAATGGAAGCCTCCCTTCGTGAGGATATCTAGGCGAAGTCCGACGTCTGCACCATCGATTGTTCTGTTTATGGTGATCCGAGAGTTTTGGCGGATTCAAATCGAAGACTGAAATCGAGGTTGAATCAAAATACCAAATATTATTTCATATCAATTAACCCAGAAGATTGGATGGGAAAGATATAATGCGTCACGTATTCAGTGTGTGATTGACTTCATAAAAACTGGTAGACTGTTCACGGAAAGGGTTCGAAAGTTCGCCCAAGAACAGAGGATCTACAATCACACATTAAGGAAGACAAAGCTGCTGACAATCAAGTAGCATATTGTTGATGAAATATGGATGTGATCTGAAACAAGGAGGAGAATACAGAAGAGGGTTAGATGGATCAGGGAGAACAAACAGTTTCTCGCTGACTCATTGCATCTGTTCAGCGATCTTCTTGATTCTGTCAAAAATCCACCAAAGCCAAACAAGGTAGAGACTTTTTCGAACGAGGTATACAAGATCCCGAAAACACTGAAGTTCAAATAAGATATTGATAATAGCATCCACTTCAAGGAATTTTGCGACAACAGCATATCCTCTGAGAAGAATTGTTCATTAATCAATGCCGAAGAGGTGAAAACATCACTTAGGGGTAAGAGGAACTTTTCTGATGCACGACCAGATGGTATCAAGAACTTCTGGTGGAAGAAGTTTACTTTTACACGCCAACATCTGCCCTAAATATTTTTCTAGTATTTAAAATCGGAAATGCCCATTCCGCAGTGGTTGGTATTAAGATGCACTACACTCCTCTCGAAAAAGGTAATATGTCCATTCCAGAAAATTTCCGGCAAATAACTTGTTCAAGCACATTTATAAGATCTTTAAGGCTGTCCTAAACAATATGCTTGTTTAAAGAATTGACTCTGTGTGGAAACTTCCAAGAAAAGGGTGGCGGCGCTAGCACGACGTAAAATCAGCGCCGCCACCTATGAAAACTCACTTAAAATTATTATAATGAGATGAACGATCAGGAGAAATTTTTTTCCTTTTTTTCCTCACCGATGATATATATTGCTCCTCACAAAAAACCAGCCCTAAGTCGTACACACCTACCGCTCGTGGTCAAAAACGTTTTAAAACTGGGCAAACCAACTTGAACAATGTAAAGATGTTTTAGAGCTCCAAATTAATTACTTGACACGAGAAAATTTACATCTCATTATAATTTTTTCTAAAAAACTACCCTTCGACGTAAACGTATGCAGCGGACTTCATATATTTATGTAAAAAGCATTCAAAATAATAAAATTAAGAAATCAGTGTCAGTTGATATTTTTCGCTCTTTTTTACTTTCCGATGATATATAGTACATTCCCCAAAAACAACCCCTAACTCGTACACATATACCCCTCCTCATCAAAAAAGTTTTAAAAGTGGGCAAAACACCTTGAACAATGTAAAGATGATATAGAGCTCCAAATTAATTACTTGACACGTGAAAATTTACATCTCATTATAATTTTTTCCAAAAACTACCCTTCCACGTGAACGTATGCAGCGGACTTCATATATTTATGTCAAAAGCATTTAAAAAAATGAAATTTAATAACCACTTATAATTGATATTTTTTGATCTTTTTCCGATGATATATAATACATTCCCAAAAAAAAAAAAACCTAACTAGTACACACATACCCCTCCTCATCAAAAAATTTTTAAAAGTGGAAAAACCACCTTGAACAATGCAAAGATGATTTAGAGCTCGAAATTAATTACTTGACATTTGAAAATTTCCCTGTCATTATAATTGTCCCCAAAAACTACACTTCCACGTGAACGTGTACAGCAGAGTTCATATATGTATGTAAAAAGCATTTAAAATAATATCATAGTATTATATATCATTATATATAATCGGAAAGCAAAAAAAGAGCAAAAAATTTCAACTAACAGTGGTTTCTTAATTTTATTGTTTTAAAAGATTTTTACATACACGTATGAACTCCGATGCATACAATCACGCGGAAGTGTAGTATTTGGGAAAAAATATAAAGAAAGGGGAATTTTCAAGTATTTACTTTTGAACTTCAGGAATGAGGAAATAAGTGTTTAAATACAGGGTTTTACATAAATATTTTTTACTTTAAAAATTTCTTAAAAATAATAAAAGCAAAACCCGCATTCAAAAATATGTTTAATTCTAAATTTTGACGAAATTATTATTATCATTAAAAAATGAGAAGGCTTATTTTTGTATTAGATTAAAAATGGTTATAGACCAATACGTCAAAGTAATGTACCTGCATATATTGATTTTATTGCTTCCACGACTTCCCATACCTTATTTCTATCGACCTTATCAAACGCTTTCTCTAGATCAACAAACACACAGATCATTTTTTTGTTTAGAGTAGGGCGGGGCGAGATGAGCATAGGGGGTAAGATGAGCCACTAAATTTTCCGTAGGCTAATATTTCTTTTGTAACTGTTTTTTGTATTAATATCAGAAAGAACGTTATCGAATTTCTTTTTAAAAAATTTTTCCCCAATGTTAAATAAATTTGGAAAAACAAAAGTAAAAATTTAAAGACCTGTATTTTGCATTTGTGTAGAAAGTTCAAGAATCACACAAATTCACATATTAGATATTTTTCCAGTGATTACTTAGATAGCTTATTTACTAACCTTTAAGTTTTCGACAGATTTATATGTAATTGTAAAACTGAAATAGGTGAAATTTGGATTGACTAAAAAAGGTCATATGGGACGGAATGAGCCACCTCTTATAGTGCATTAACCTAACCTCTTATAGCGTAGCAGTCAGTAGGTTAGGATCTAATGTTTCATATTATCGGATTGTGCAGGGTGTCAATTGTGATGCAAACGTATAAAAAACTAATCTTGTCGATAAAAATGCTTAGAAAAAGTATGACAGTAGCACTATTATATGTCTTTATTAGAAAATAATGTAAGTCGATGTCAACCAGAAGACAACACTGTTTTTCTGGCATATTACTTAAGCAACTTTGTTTGAAAACTCGTAAAATGCTATAAAAATGATAAAAACATAGTTGTGGTTAAAAAATACAAAAAACATAAAAAACGGCTTGATACCCCAGTATATATGAAATTCAGTGTCACACAGTAATTATAGTAGACCAGTCTAGTGCTTGGCAGTTTTTGTATTGCAGAATTTAACTTTTACTGAGACAATGTACATGTGTAAGTCGAAGAATTGCTATATCAATTTCTGTAATACAATTATTAAAATAAATTTAGTATAAATCGTTTTTTCTACTTACTATTTGTAGTGCTACTTACCCCCGTGCATGTCTCATCCCGCCCCAGGCATGATGCGATATGAGCCAAGCGCACTAGTTCTTTATTTTCGTTTCTAATTTCTACTTTTTTGTTTACTTTTATCTTGGAAAAATTTTAATTAAAAATGTTTGTAAGATATATATAACGTTTTAATTTTAAGCCATGAATGAGCATATTTTAAAAGCTGACGTGAAAATGACAACTATGCTCATTTCACCCCACCCTACGCTACCCTCTAACTTTTTTTCTTCAATTTATTTCAAGTTAAATATCTGATCTGCACATGGACTTTCTGGCATAAATGTACATTCGAATAATGATAATAATGATATTTCTAGCCACGATTGCACAAATTCTTTGAACCGTAGTTGTGCTGCTCCATAGCTACAGTCTCGAAGAATTTCATGTATTGGGCCCAATGGCCGTCTGCTAGTTCTATCGCATCATAATATACTATATCACCCTTGCTATTCCTAACTCCGACTAATTCCTCTGTACTTGTACTCCTCTGCATTGGAAATAAAATAATTTGATATTTCCTTTGCAAGCGTTTTCCATTTTCTTCTCTTAATCGGCTTTGATTTTATTCTTGCTTTCTTTAACTAGTATTTGTACTTTTCTTTTCCCTCTCATAATTTGCTAGTTTAATTCTCTCGTCTTCGCTAGGGACTTTTATGTTCAACTTTCTCAGATAGCCATTTTTTTCGTGCACTGTTACGCGCTTTTTATCATTCATGGAAATTGAAGTTCTTTTTCTTTGAACCTTTTCATCATAGAAAAGGATCCGAATATAAAATGACCTTCTCCCATTCGTTTACGTGATGAAAAGTATTTTATATCAAAGGTAATATGTTAAAAAATATATCACAAGTAGGTTGCCTAAAAAATTTCAATCAAGGCTATGATTAATTAAAAATTCAAAAATTACTTTTTTTAAATTTGCAATCGTTCGTTTACGAAACAAACTATATACTAGTCGCAAGTATAATGCTTATAGAATATGCAAGCATTGGGTTGTCTATTTTTTCCCATCATAACTATTGGGTTGGCAGGTATAAAGAGGTAAGTCGATACTAGTATCTCGCACCAATATGTTTACGCCATAAACCTTATATCAAAATAAAGATAATTTCATTGCGAACACGATGATATAAGGTATTCCTTCGAAAATCTGTTTTGAATTCCGGTTGTGGAGTGTGCTGGTGCGATAGAAGAAGACGCAGCATTGCAGCCGCGCATTGCTCGACGTCCAAGAAGTTGACAACGCCATTTTGTTTTTTCAACAAAAAACAACAGTTGTGCTGCATTGTGCTAGGCTTTTAGACCATAGTAACGTATAAATTTTTTCAACAAAAATCAAAATTGCAGCCAAAATTCAAAAAAAACTTTTTCGGGCCAGAAACTCCATTTGGCTTTTTCAACAACAAAATTTTACTGAATTGTGCTAGGTTTGTGCTCAATTGTGCCGTGAACGATTTTTAAAAACGTCAAAATTTGAACCAAAATTCACAAAAGAACATTTTTGTGACATTACAAAAAAAAATGTATAAAATGCGAATTTCGAAAATCTTATAGTGGTGCTAGGTTGTGCTAGGCTGTGCTAGGCGTACAAAACAATTATTGTCCTACACACTTTCTATTGAGGTCTAAATTTTTTGATGAAATACTAGTTTCTTTTTCATCGGAATAATTTTTGAGATCAACAAATTTTTTTAAATGCGAGTTTCAAAAATCTGAAAGTTGTGCTTGGTTGTGCTATGCGTTCAATTTCGTAATTCCAATTTTGACATTTTTTTAATTTCAAAAATTATTCTGATGAAAAAGAAACTAGTGTTTCATCAATAAATATGGTCGTAAGTGAAATGTATATTGCACAATTATTGTGTTGGACGTATACCGCTGCCCAGAAAAACCTTTATATTTTCGAAATGCACATTTTGAAAGATTTTCGGTTCAAAAAATTAATTTGATACAGTAGTAGGACAATAATAGTTTTGTACGTCTAGCAGAAGCAAGCACAACTTTCAGATTTTCGAAATTCGCATTTGGACAATTTTTTGATTTCAAAAATTCTCGGGAAAAAAGAAACTCGTATTTCATACAAAAACATAGACCTGAGTGAAGAGTGTAGAGACAATAAATGTTTTGTACGCCTGTTACAACCCAGCACAATTTTTATATTTTCAAAATTCGAATCATTTTGGGTTCAGAAAAGTAAATTAAGACAAAAAAACTAGATTTTCACCAAAAAAAAATAGTTCTGAGTGAATCGTGTGGAGGACAATAATTGTTTTGCACGCCTAAAAAGGCCACCACCAACTTCTTGGACATCGAGCTATGCGTGGCTGTAATGCTGCGTCCTCTTCTATCGCACTGGCTAGTTCACTCGGACCTCTATGTCGCACATCTTCATTCGCACCAATATTTCGAGTTTTAAAACTCGACAACCGGAATTTAAAACAGATTTTTACAGACAACCTTATATCAGCGTGTTCGCAATAAAATTATCTTCATTTTAATGTGAGGTTTATTGCGTTAACAGATTGGTGCAAAATACTAGTGTCGATTTACAGGTAAATCGACACAAAACAGGTCTGTTTATACGTGCCAACCCAATAGTTATGATGGGGGAAAAATAGACACCACAATGCTTGCTTATTCTATAAGCTTCATACTTTCGATTAGTATATAGTTTGTTTCGTAAACGAACGATTGCAATTTTTTTTAAAAAGCCATTTTTAAAATTCTAATTAATCATAGCCTTGATTGCAATTTTTCAGGTAACCTATTCGCGATATATTTTGTAACATACTAACATTGATATAAAATACTTTTCATCGCGTAAACGAATCGGTTAAGGTTCTTTTATATTCGGATCTAAGACTATGATAAAATATTTAAAAGGTTTGAAAGGGGGAAAGCGATAAAGAAAAAAGAAAAGCGGGAAATAGGAAAAAGAGAAAAAGCGTGAAAGAAACGAGGAAAGGTTAAGAAGGGAAAGATTAAAATGGGAAGGGGAAAGACGAACAGAAAAAGGTAATAGGGAAAGGAAAAGAAGAAAATTAGATACCGGAAAAAGTGTACAGGGAAAGGATAACGGAGAAATAAGAAAATAAAAAATAAAATGTGAAAGGGAAGAATAGGAAAAAGAACAAGGGTAAGGCGAACGGGAAAATGGAGAAAGAGGAAAAGCAAAAGGTTAAAAAGGGAAAGGGGAAATGGGGAAGGGAATGGGGAAAAGGAAAAGGGACAAGAAAAATGAGAAAAAGGAAAGGATTATAATGGAAAAGGGAAAAGAGAAAGGGAAGAGAAAAATGGTAAGGCTGAAATGGGAAAAAGAGAAGAAGGTTGAAGGAAACGGGGAAAGAATCAAACGGGAAAGGTTAAAAGATTAAGGAGAAATCCAAATAGTAAAAGGAAAGGGGGAAAGGAAAAGGGAAGAAAAAAATTTGAAACCGGAATGTATGAAAAGGAAAGGGGAAAGTAGAAAGGAAATTCGGAAATAGGAAAAGGGAAGACTAAAAGGAGAAAGAGGAGAAAAGGAAAAAGAAAGAGGATAAAAGGAACGGGAAAATGAAGGAAGTTGAAAGGGGAAATAGGGAAATAGGAAAAGAATAGGAAATAAAAGGGGAAAGGGGAGAGTTGGAAAAAGAAAAAGGGTCAAGGGAACGTGAAAATGAAGAAATGAGAAATGGTAACAAGGGGAAATTATGACGGGTAAATCGTGAAGGGGAACGGGAACAAGCAAACAGGGATGGGAAAGGGTGAAAATGAGAAAGTGAAAAGGGGAAAGCGAAAAGTAACATGCAAGGAGAAAAATGATGAAGGCGTTAAGGGGAATGGAAATGGGAAATGGTGAAATGGGAATGAGGAAAATGGAAGGGGAAAACATGAAAGGGCAACGGATGAGAAGGGGAAGAATGAGAAAGGGTAAAGGGAACTGGAAAACGGTGAAGGGGAGAATTAAGAAAGATTCCGCACTCGCTTCGCTCGGGCGGCAAGTACACACTTGTCAAAATAGCCTTCCCCTCGGATTTTCCTGCGTCATCGCGTCTCTGGTTCTCTTTCATTTCCATTCTTGACCTAGGTTAATTTTTAAGACTGATTTATCCATTTTAAATTTTATCTTAAGATTAAGGAAAATATTTTGATAATATTCCTAGGTTGAAAGATATGGCCCAACTCCAGCCCGACTAGCCGTTCCCTTAGCTCTGGCTTTATCTTCATTATCAAACCCTGATGCTGCATTAGTGGAGGTATTAAACAAATACAGTCACGACAATGATTCAGAAGTTTCCCTGAACGTAATATTTGGATTAGGACTGGTCGGTGCTGGAACAAATAATGCCCGGTTAGCTACTATGCTGAGACAACTTGCAGCCTTTTATGCCAAAAATCCATCACATTTATTTCTGGTTCGCATTTCTCAAGGACTCATTCATCTTGGAAAAGTAATTTTGAATTATTATTTTACAATTACTCTTTAATATTATCCAAAACTATATTTGAAAGGATAAAAATGATAATACAATATATTCGACCTCTATAATAAAAATGTCTATTTTGTCTTCAGGGAACCTTTTCATTATGTCCCTTGCGATTTGCTTCTAAAATTCTGGATTACACAGCTTTGGCTGGATTAATGGTCGTCTTTGTTGAATTTCTTGATTGCAAAAATGTCGTTTTGGGAAAATCACACTATTTGATGTACTGCTTGGCTATTGCGATGGAACCCAGCTGGCTTGTCACACTTGATCAGGATTTAAAAGTATGAATAAGATTTTAAATCGATGCGGATTGTCGTCAGATCCATAATACATGTACCAAAATGCATTGTTTAATGTAATATTCGGAACACATAAACTAAAGGCAATTTCATTTGCGGGAGCAAAGCGATTTTTTCGAACAATATTTTTGTTTCTTTTTTACATTCACACCGTGTATGATTGAGAAAGTATTAGAATTGTTCGAAATTTGATAACACGGGTTTTCAACGGATTTCCACGTTTTGTGAACCCCTAAATCTGAAAATCAAGTTTTTACAATGGCGTATGACTGTCGGGCGTCCGTCCGTACGAAAACACGATAATTCTAAAGAAATGAGCGGATTAAATCGATCTTTGGCACACTTGTTTTAGATTTCAAAATATTATGTACAGATATTTGTAGTTCTCAGTAAGCCAAACTACTCATCCAAAGGACTTTTACCGTTAAAAAGAATTAGCAGGGTTATAGCATTTAGAAGATTTAAAAAATCAATGGAAACTCCACATTTTAAGCCAAACAACGCACGATATGAAAAAAAGTTAAGAGCAGAAAAACATTGCCCGATAAAGAGCTACAAATTGGTTATAACTCAATTTTTGACAGGACGCGCAGTTTTGGATTTAATTCTAAAAATGACATTAAATATAGAAAATAAAAAATTGTTGGAAAAACGACAACTGGTACGCAAAAAAATTAACAGTCAAAAGTTGTTCACCCAAAAAAGAGATGCAAATGGGTAATAATTTATTACATTCACATTATTTATGATGAAGAAAGTATTAGGATTGTCCGAAATTTGACACTACACATTCAAGTTTTGAACCAAACGACGGAAAATACGAAAGAAAAGTCTTAAAGAGAAATTATAGTATTTAGAAAATTATAGGGTATTGTGATTTACCCATAAAATATAATATGAAAACCAAAATCCTATTTTTAGCACAGCAACGCGAGATAGAGACAAATGTCGTAAAAAGGTACTGTATTTAATGTTTCTCAAAAATCGAGCGCGTAATGCGAGTATCCCGATGAGAATGTGTATACTTCAAAGCCTACAGAGCTTTGGGCTAATAATTCCTTAACTATACCTAACAAGGTAGAAAATGCAGAATATGAAGACGCATATAAATAATGCGATCTAAAAGAGATCATTTTTTATACAGTTTCTTTGAAGTATTGCTAGTGCAAAGAATAAATATCCGAGAGCGAAGCTCGAGCTTTGAACATGTTTGAGCGCGAAGCGTAAGGTACCCCATTATCGAGTGCGAAGCGCGAGAACGAACAGACGCGCGCCCTAGGCGCGCTCAAATTTTGAAACTTGACAATTGGGTTCCTGTAAAATGCAAGGCGCCAGATAACATTGTATGCTGGCCTGCAGTCACCCGCTTAGTTTCAAGTTGCATATAATACAGTTATGAAAATAAATAATAATAACATACAATGATAATTTTTCAAAAAAATATTTCCTTCTTTTTGCCGGTAACGAATTTTTTTCTTATATTCAAAGCAACTTATAGTGTTTAAAATAATATAGTATAATAAGTCTCCTAAAAGAATAGATAGTTTTGTGATCGAATAGTGTTACAATATGACATAAATAATAAACATAAAAATTAGTATATTATTTAGGCATTGCATATAATAAATATTGAATCGTTATATAATACGCATATAAATGGCTGGCTGTCTTTTAGGGTCTAAAAAAAAGTGTGAAAAGATCGATTTGATTCGTTCATTTTTTCCAAAGTTATCGTGTTTACCGACGAACGGACAGACAGACAGACAGACAGACGCCATAGTAAAAACTTGAATTTCGGATTTAGGGTGTCTCGAAACGTGGGGATCCGTTGAAAAACTTTTGTGTCAAAGTTCGGACAATTATAATACTTTCTCAATCATAAATTATGAGAATGTAAAAATGCAAATACAAATGTTTTATATATTGGATGAATGGCATTTTTGAAGTACAATAAAAGCTCTTTTATCCGAGGTAATGTGGGGAGGAGACACCTCGTGTAAGTGGAAACAAAGTACCAAATTTGAAAACTTTAATTATTTTTGATAGATTTGAAATGTTAAAATGAAGTTTGACCACACACGCATTTAAAGTGAACATCTGACAGCATATTCATAGCGGTTTCATCTGTTTTATTTCCGATTTTCCGTATTATCCGAGCATATAACTCGATTAATGCGGATTGCTCGGATAAATCCGTTGCCTCGGATAACACGGAACATTGTCTGCATATTTTAGAAGTACAATAAAAGGTGAATAAAAACTCAAGAAATGTGTATCAGCGGTATGTAAGACGCTAATTCTAATTAACAGTGAACGTATAAGTGATGTCGAGTCGGCAAATCTTATCAGTTTACAACTAAAATTTCTGGCTGATTAAGATTTTGAGAGAAAATGGATTTTCATGTGATAGTCAAAATCTGACTCATATATGAACATGTTCGAGATATGAGTTTTCATTATCATCTTATTTTCTTTATATTTACAATAAACCGATATGTAACTTTAAACAATGCACTAAACGTTGCTGGCAAGTCACCAAGAAGGTGACTTCCTTTCAGCACAAAAGAGGATTATTATATTACATATTTTCTAAAAATTATAATTATATTTCAAAAAGAAATATCTCACGCTTAAGATGGTTATAGCCAAATATATGGAGGGTATTTTTGGTTAGAGTTGGATTTTTTTATTTTTGAAATATCTGCACTGGGCTACCTCTGTTTATATCATCAGTCACGGACGCATTCTTGTAATGCAAGAAAGTGATCTGATAAGAGCAGTGTCCCTAATTTGACATATTGGGCTAAGTCTGGTTTCTACCCTATCATTCGCGGACTGGGTTCTATTCAAGTGCACCATGGGGTATCCTACAGCTTAAGGTGGGATTCGAACCACCAGAACCTCGGTAAAAGAACATCAAAACATGTTTAGAAGGGTTTAAAACATATTTTATGAATATCTGATTTTTAAAATTATTATTATTTTTATTATTATTTTTATTAATTTATTATTTGAAGCACTGCACTAAATTTTGATGGTGAGTTGCTTATTTTATGGTAAGAAAAACATTCATTTAAATTCAATATTATTATGGTGGCCCACCTTTCAAACACAGGCACTTATGACTTGGTATGTCGATACTAAACAGGGCCACAAAACTCGGCAAACGGTAAGTAGATTCGTTGGTGTTATTCGTTGTTTCGGAGCTCTATATTCTGCTTGCGCATTTGTCTAAATTCGCGAGTATATACACTGCGTATTGACACTGAGCCATGGTTTCGGGGGAGAGGAACCGCGCGGCAGAAAGTGGAAGACCTGCCTTAAGTAGTGCACACACATTTGCATAGCGAATAAGCACGATAGAGGGCTCGCGCCGAACAGCAGTGAGGCTTTGATGCTTGACGCTGATCAGATTTATCAGATTATTTTTAGCGATCGAATTCGAGACGATGACTTTGAAAGAATATGATCGTTTCGAAATGAAAAGCATGACTCGTCATTGGAAAACATTCTGACTCGATCCGTCTACTTCACACGAAAGAAAGAGAGATCTCGTTTCGAATTTGATCGCACCTCGTTGTATGTCTCACATGTTAGAAAGAGAGGTCAGGTTGACTTAAAGTATCAAAGTCCTGCTGTAGCGTTTTGCAACCTCAAATTTTCAGGTGTTAATGTGAGAATTGAGAATAATGTGTTTTTCATAGGTATTTAATCAAATTTTAATAAAGTAAGTGAAGGCGAAGAAGAAGGCGATCTTAGCTGTTATTATTGTTTATGCTCAGAAAATCCGAGAAGCATCATTATGTCATTGCGTGTGTTTTTGTGATGCGAGTGTCGTACATCCATCAATAATGTGCCCGATGTTCTCATTGGGATCTCCACAAAGTAGCCTCTGTCAAACCGCCATAGTTAGAATGTGTTTTTAGTAATTCCTCCTCTTGATTATCCTGTCCTGGAAGGTAATGACAAATCCTTGCGACTCCCGAAAGCAGATATTTACCTCACCATTGATCCTGTTCACCGTTGAGATGCCCGAGGTTCTGGAAATCAACAGCTGCAAGTTTCACGGGGTATACAGATTAACTCATCAGATGTAGTCGAAGAGTGAGATGTTAGTTCTGTTTTAGAAATGTTCGCGTAATATCGTAACCTGAGAATCACACAACTGACGAACATCAAAGGTCCCTGTGCCCCCAACGTCGAGTGGCAGCTTTATCTCTCCCTAGCTGTCCTTCGATGGTGCATTCGCTGCTCAGACATTTTCATGCGGATGATTCTGTTAAGCATCTCTAGGTCAGTCATGGACCAGGTGTCCAAACCAACGGAGTATGTTAGGAGAGGAACAGCATATTCGTTAATTTCCTTATTGATGTTCTTCGTTCTGAAGCCGTCTGCCAGAATCAGAAACCGACGACCCGAAAAATTAGTCTTAAGCACCTTTTTATTTGCTAAGTGGAGGGCATCCCTCCCCTGCGATATGCCAAGTTCATCAGTTACCGTCTCAATCAAAGAGTGGTCGTTCAGTATCAGTAGAGTATTTATCTCTCCGCAGAACAAATGCATCTATCTGAATTTTCCCCAGCCCAGAGACATCCTGATGTCATAAGACAACTGCAGCAAGATGTTAAGTAGGTTGTCCAGTTGCGATTCTGAGCTTGCATAAACCTTTCTATCGTGAAAGTACAGAAGGTAAGTAAGTGTATACTCAGTCACTACCATCTTAATTTTTAACACATAAGACGTGTTGTTGAGTGTCTAACTTAGTGGGTTCAATGCTAAATAACCCCATAGTGCGCTGAATGAATCACATTGGAATATTCCTCGTTTAATAGGCAAACACCGGGTATTCCTCATCAGCTCACGACTAAAACATCCAATATTGTGCACTATGGCTACATAGCATGATCCAAAAATTGGATTACTTGAGGAGAGATCTTATGTCTTCAGGATCTCAAGTAAATAATCATTGGGTATTGAGGGGAATGCCTGTTTATAGTCGATGTAGGACATGTGCAAATTAAGTTAGTGGTGTTTCGCATGCAACGCAACCGAAATAAAAAATGACAGACATCAGAAACTTATAGAGGTTCGAGAGGCTCTAGGAAAGACGAAGCGCAGAGCCTCCTTAGAATGCGAATTACATCGGAAGATGAGATGGATACATTAGTCATCCCAGGAAAACGTGTAGCTCTGCCCTTTCCTAGACGGAGCAACGACGTATTCAGTTGACTTCGCCTATGAAAGCCCCAGATTCTCGAGCAATATCTAGTTATTTTTCGTCTGCCAAAAAAGCCCTATTGTCATTCCTTCTCTCTATCGCTCTCTTAAAACGGCGCTGCCGACCTGGTAGGACCACGAGCCTCATTTAAGATAGTTAATCACTTCGTATGGGCAAAAGATGTGGTCGACATGACATGTCAGTCTCTGACGCCGATTACCCTTTCGAAATTGGACTAATGTCGCCTTGAAGTTGAAACTTCAGTGGAAAGTCTGTTATCTTTCTTGAAGCATAGTTGTTAATAGCCCCGACTCTGAGTTTCATGCATATCATACTGGCAGCAGTGAAGCATACCCTAATATGTAGGTTTCCCTCATTGAGCTCCTCATTGACTTGATGAAGACTAGGAATAGACTCTAACGACTGTGAGTCTAATGACTGTCGAACATGAGACAGACGCCAGATCCCCACGATTCGGCTCCTGCTCTTCCATAGCGTCGTGTGTCAGGGGCAAATGAATTTCCCCTTCCACCGCAACTACGGGATACTATGATACTAGTTTTTGTCACACCTGTCCTTCGATGTCACTTATTTCGACCTCGGATATAAGGTAGGACCGCCTAATCAATCTTAACTAATCAGCCAGTTGTTGCTCGGTCGCTCTATGGACTAGATTAGGATGAAGACCCGCGAAGAAGCGATATTGTCCTCCCCTCACGGGTTGTTCCAGCGCCTTAGCCCGAAAGTGACATTTGATAACGTCTCCATTCATTTCCGACGAGCACCTGATCCTCTTTTAGGCCTGCACATCCAGGTGTTGCTGGCGGAATGCCATCTTAACCTCAGATATTATTCGGTTGATTGTTTTTATATAGAGGAGCAGCTTATCTATAATTTTAAGCCTTCGTTGTCCATGGTGAGAAGTTATGGTCGCTCCCGTCTCATGCTCGAATCGGCACGGCATCAAGTACTTGTCATGATAAGTTTGGAATTTCTGTAGAAGTGTTCGCCTGGAAGCTCCCAACCGAAACATTCTTCGCAGGCGCTTTTATGGGTATCCCGGTGAAATTTACCTGTCCATCACGTAGCACACTACCGCCGGTTTTCATGCGGTCTCTCTCATCGGTAGCACCAGGGGCACCCTGACGATTCTCCGAAAGCTGCACAGGACGATAAAGATTAAGGAATTTGCATGGTATTTGCATCTGCATGGTATATGGGTTTCTTGTGCTCCTCTTAATTCCCTTCCTCTTAGTTTTCCGCCTTGCTGATATACGGTAAACCCTGTCAGCAGCGATGCTACAGCCAACATACCCGTCAAAGTCATGAGAGTAGAGCTAAAACGCTACCGCGGTGCCAATGCGAAAGCACCTTCGGTTGGACACTACCTAGGTGTCCGAGGTAGGGGCACCTTCAGTATTATTATATTTATTATTATCTTGACATACCTTTCACACACAGACAATCATAACCTGGTACTTCGCTACTAAACACGGTCACGATACAGTATGTGATTAGTAGATTCATTAATGTCAGTCGCTGTTTCGGAACTCTATATTTAAAGGGATCTAACATTCATAATAAAGAGTCCATTTATATGGATCCATCCTTCTTAAAACGCTTACCTGATGCTGGTAAGCCAGGATTTTTTATAGTTGGTTAAGAAATTAAGATTTTATCATTCCAAGGGAGCCGATTATGAGAACCACGAGATGGACTTTATGGTCTTGGTACAGCCTGCTCACCTTGAAAAGAAGAACTTGATATTTCGCCACTCCGCGATTTGCCACTCCGCAGATTTTTAGTTGCTTGCGTCCTGCCAGTCAAGAAAGTTTCTTACAATGCAACAGGTGTTTTAATAAAAAGCCGCCTTCTAAACTGCTGCCAATATCCAACTAACTTACAATAGGATGAATAGATGCATGATTTACTTTCCTCCATATGGTCTTTACTACATGGCTTCACTCGCTATACTTTGATATATTGTATAGGATAAATGCAAATTTCGGTTAAGAGGACAAGCAATGTCGATGCTGTAGACTCTTCCACCTTTTTTTCTCCCATCACGATATCAGGTCGATTGGCTCGGATGCAATGATCCATCTGGATAGTAACATTCCAACATAAGATGTAATATTTGTTTTTTAAAACGGGCATTAAAATTTATCTATAGAAACGCATTCATTCTGTTAAAAGTCCAAGGTTTAGGGCCAGTTGTTGGTGTATAATACCCGCTACATCATTATTTTTATGCGATTTCTTGGTATCTCCGCATAATCAGCGTCAGTCAGTGACGTCTTGATGTAACACGTGTTTGCGATCATTTCTGGTGCAGACAACCTTCTACTGTATTGCAATGACGAATCTTCCCGTCTCACGATACAGAACACCCTTTTTTAGCAAAATATTGGATGTCTCACTATCCACCTCATGTTGATCTAAGGTTTTGGGCTGCTCGCCGTGGATAGCTTTCTGTCTCCATTGTACTTCTAATTCCTCCATAATTTCTGCCCTGACACTCAAGAGCCCATCTGAGGACAAATTCAAGGGTATGCAGACAAGATCCGCCTTACAAATGGTACTTTAAAGCGCAACATCTCGTTCTCTGTTAAAATATTCTCTTATAACTTTAGCACTTGTGACACACACAGTTTTTTGACATCTACAACGCCCCTACCCCCTATATGTCGTGGTTGTAATACCCTTTCAATGTGATGTTCATCTTGGGCAGAGAATAACTTTGTGTTGGTTCTACATATCCAAACCTTTCAAGGTACCTCAACAAGGTATTTCAACCGTCGAAAGTAATCTGTTTACAGATATTGAGCGTTTTAGGCCTGCCAAATTCTGCTCATTAAGTCTTATGGCTTGCTCTGAGTATTTAAGTAAGAAGAGTCTATGATGTTCTCTCCTAACACTTTGCCCTCATTTCTCCGCCAAAAACTAAAGGCGAATAACGTTTTTGTTCATATGGTATGTCCATTTCAATCGCCTTTTATGGTTGCTGAACCACTGCTTCTGCCTCTGGTTGTATAAGGCCATCCACCTCTAGAGCATGTGGTGGTGTTGGATCATCAATAGTTTGAAGAAGAACATCTATTGTCCCTGCTTTACCATGTGACAAGGCTTCCTCTAACTAAGGTCCATTGCCGTCCTTTTCCCCCGCAAAATCAACTTGTTCTTTAATCTCCATTGCTCGGCTTCTGTGATGCTTAGATTAGTCCTGATGTCTTTCACCTTAGCGATAGGATCCCACTTGATGCTTTCCCACGTCATTTTTATCGAAGTGTTTGGTTGCAGATAGCTAAAGCTAGCCAAATCATCCTCAGCAGGCACAATTGATGTTCCACTGCGACCGTTTGTCGCAGATGTTCTTGCTGGCCAGCTGTTGGAGTAGTGAGATCTGCCTGACCATCTCGCAGCTCACCATCAACATCGTCCCGCATGCTGTAGCCCCAGCGGCGGCTCCAGGGGCGCCCCGACGATCCTCGGGAAGCGACAAGCGTTTCAAAATCTTTAAAAAACTTCCTATTATTATTTACGGGTTTTGGTGTTCTTCTTAGTCCCTCTCCTTTTCGCTTTCTGTCCATCTGGCAACGAAACCCCTGTCAGTCGCAGTGCTACTGCCAACATAGCCGTCACAGTCATGTGAGGAAATCACAAACCCTACCGCGTCACCAGCGCGAGAACACCTTCCGTAGGGTGGTTCCGGTACCGGGAATCGAACCCGAGCCTTCTGAATTATTATTATTAAAATGTTATCACAGACTTAAGATGGTTACTGCCCAACATGTCGAAGATATTTCTGGTTATAGTTAAATTTTTATATTTTTTGGAATAGTTTGCACGGGGCTGTCCCAGTATATATCATCAGTCACGGACGCATTTTTATAATGCAATCAAGTAATCTGGTAGAAGCAATGTACCCGACACATTGGACAAAGCCTGGTTTGTACCCCATCATTGACGGACTATGTTGAATTCAACTGCACGATGGGGGGAACTACAGCTTAAGGTGCGTTCCGAACCACTAGAACCTCGGTAAAGGTACATAGAAAAATTTACAGAGCTACCGGCTCAGGGATCGAACCCGGAACCTCTGAGGAGAAGTCCAGGAGTCGAACCAACTGTGCCACCGACGCTTATTATTATTATTGCTAGTTTAGCTAGTGTTTATGAAATAAAACCGATAGAGCCTTATAAAAGAACAGTTTTCATAAATATACGTACCCCCTGGCGGACCGAATGAACGGACAGGATACGCTATGGTGTGCCCATATGGTATCCACATAATATCCCTTCCGCATCATGCAGCAAAAACTAAGAAAAAATAGTAAGATGAACTTTTCATTTATTACAATTCAGATTCAACGTTAAGTTTTACGTAAGAAGGTCACGGAATAATTGCAACAGTTTTTTGCAGGGTTAATAAATTACAGAAAATACAATACCTGCCATTAACATAAGCTGAAGGTGACTTTAGGCTCATCGTCTTTCAGTAGCAGTATACTACTTAAACGAGTGTGAATGCGCCAGAAGTAACCTTTAGCAGAAGTTATATTTTTTTAAATTTTCAATGCAGCAAAAAAAACTATTGCCCAATTTTGAATTACAAAACAAAAATAACAACATTTTCCGAAAAAAATCTCTTCGCATCCGCAAGTAAAACTGTCTTTAAATTAGGTGGTTCGAATATTACATTAAATGACGCATTTTTGTAGACGTATTATGTACTTATCGAAAACCCGAGCAGTTTTTAACCTCTTCAGGCCCTTTAGCAGAATGGGAATCAGTTCTGAATTTTGAGGCCGCGAAATTGAATATTTTTTTCTAATTTTTTACATACTTCATCTGAATGACCATATCTCGAAGCAAGCAGAACCGGTTTTTCGATAAAATGTTTATATTTTGTTTAATTATCAAAATAGAGAAGAATATCAGTGACGTTCAGTGTTAGTTGCCCTTGCACACACAGCAAGTTTGTTCATCCTTGTCAAACTCCAGTCGGTAGACACTCTAGAGCGAGTCGAGCTATCCGAAACGAATCAACTCGGGCATTGTTATAGGATTTTGGTCAGTTAGAAAACCTGACATTACGAAGTCATTGATTAATTCCATTTCAACTAACAGAGAAATTCAAAAAAAAAGATTGATAAAAGTCGGTTAATATTTTCAGTAATAATGTAAATCTGAAGGGAATAAAGAACTTCTCTGCATTTACACCGAATATTTCTACCAAATTCACGCTAAAGACGGTATTTTTTTAAATTTCTTCCGCATGAATAATCTTTATTCCATAAGTAGAGTGTTCACAAGTATTTTTGATATATGTCTGACTTTCATTATTAAGTTATAGTTTATTATTATAAATTAAGTTATTTTCTTCAGGATATGTAGTACTTTTTTAAAAAACTTAATTTTTAACTCTCCCCTTGGAGGGGGGGGGGGAGTCAAGTTTTACACACATCAAATACGTTCTCGTTATACTCATTAAATACAGTTTTTCCTTTTCTCGAATGACCTTTGTTTTAGAAGTCGCGCCCCTGGGCATCTAGTCTGCCACTGCTTTCTTAACGAAAGCGGAACAATAGCCTGATATTCGTACAACCCATCGACATTATACGCAGCGAAAATGCATAGACAGCTAAAACTGCGCTTAACGCTACGGTTCGTTCGTTCCTGATTCTTAAACAAAATATAAAGAGTTTATCGAAAAACTGGCTGAGCGTGCTCCGACATATGATCATGTATGTGGTACCCTGCGTTTTAGGATGGATTTATTCATGTTCTCTACTTCCCCATTTGCTTGCCGCCAATATGGGGTGGTACGTACCAGCGCGATGTTTTTTCTTCACAAAATCTACTGAACTCCTGACTGATGAACCGCTGTTCATTATCGGCTCTAATAGATTTCAGGAGTCCTAATCTTGAAAACATTTTGGTACGATGTTGCATCGTGACGCTGGAATTTGCTTGTTTTAAAATTTTCAACTCTTGATATCTGGAGTAGTAATCTATTACTACGAACACCATCTGTTGGTAAAGTAACGGGCCCATAAGGTCAATAGCTAAATATTGCCAAGGCCCCTCAAGGAATTCGTGTCTTGACATAGGCTGTGGTTTGTTTGGTTGCCTAACCATGAGGCAATTTCTGCATTTCTGGACAAACTGCTCGGCTTCCCTGTCGATCAACGGCTACCATACCTCAGATCTTAGTCTTGTTTTCATTACTGTTTCACCGGGGTGTACATCATGAGCTAGTTCTAGAGTCTGGGATTGCAGATTTAAAGGAATCACTATTTTTCCCCTCTTTAACGTCATTGGTCCTAATTTTGAAAGCTCCAAGCGAAATGGATAAAACACATTTTTGTCGGTTGCTTCCCAGGAGTGCTGATTAACTGTTTCGACGGCCCTTACAATCTTAGGATCTAATTTACTGGATTTTACTGGTACGCTTCTTTCAATTATTGTGAAAACTTGTCAATCGCTGTCTTGGTCAAATGATTTTCCATTCTCCAGTTTACATAATCTGTATACGGAATCAGCGATATTTGATTTTGCAGATTGATATATGATTTTAAAACTTAAAATATTGAAGTCTAAGCACCCAGCGTTCGATTCGTACAGGTGGTTTAGAGGTTGGTTCGAAAATCGTTTCGAGAGGTTTATGGTCGATGATCAACTCGAATTCCAACCCCGCAAGATAGAAACTTTCAACTCCCCATACGAGAGCCAAACTTTCTTTTTCGGTTTGTGATAATCTCCGTTCGGAATCTAATAAGCTTATGCTGGAAAAAGAAATAATATGGGGATATTTTCTATCATCAAACTGTAATAGGACAGCTCCTAGGGCTACTGGGCTTGCATCCGCAACTAGACGCGTACGTCTTTGTAAGTCGAAATATGACAATGTTGGAAGTTTAGCTAGTGCAGATTTAAGTTTATCAAAACAATTCTGGTGATGTTTAGTCCATACCAACACAGTTTCATTTTTCGTTAAGTGTCGTAGAGGCTCTGTTGCGCTGCGTAGGTCTGGGATCAATTTTCCTATGTAAATAATGAGACCCAGAAAACTTCGCACTTCCTCCTTGATAGTTGGTGGTCTAAACTCTATTATTGTTTTTATTTTGCGCTGCTCTATGCCACCATGCGATAACCGGCGCCCAAGAAAGTCGAGTTCCTTAACTTTTGCCACACATTTGCTCCTTTTAAGCAGAATGTCATTATCACGAAAAACCTCAAGTCCTTTTTTTAAACATCTGCCGTGCTCAGCTTCAGTACTGCTAAAACAATAACATTCTCTAAATAATTTAGGCAGTTTTCACACGAGGATAATATTCCTTATAAAATCCTTAGAAATATTTCTAGTGCTGAATTAACGCCAAATTCTTTATATCGAAATGATCTCTTGTGCGTAACGAAAGTAGTAATAGGACGACTTTTTTCGCCTAATTCGAGCTGATGATAAGCCGAATCTAAATCTAGCCTTGAAAAGTAATTCGCGTTTCTCAATTTAGTCATAAGTGAATCAAAAGTAGGCAATGGGTAATTTTCTCTTAGTTACGTCTGTTTAGCTCTGCGCATGACAACAAAAATTCGAATTTTACCTTCTGGTTTGAAAATAACATCTATAGGGGTAATCCAGTCACTCGATTCTTCTTACGGGTTGCTTGACGGGATTGATTTTCTCATTATTGGTGAACTTCACAGTCATATTTTTGATTTTTGGAAATGGAGCTTTATTTTTAATGTGATTAACATTGGCATTGATACCAATTTTTTAATACTTCTAACAGCTGCGCGGAATCTTACCCCAGTAGTGAAATGTCTCCTTTTTTTACTTCATAAAAGTATGCTATGATTTCCCTTTCCTTAGAGATCTTCACTCTGGTTTGGAATTAATAAAAAACATGTGGAGTCATGTAGAGCCCCAAATCGCTGCATTTCCATTGCATAATTTCTCCCAATCATGACTAATGATAATATCGACCTTGCATCCCGAGTCAATAAGAAGAGTTATCGGTACTCTACCTACTTTGCATTAAATCAACACGTCTCTAAGTTGCGTTTTCCCATGTTGGCGGATTACGTCGATTTTGAAACAGTCCAAGTTTCTCATTTCGCCGTTCCGTCGATTCTGAATTCTCTTCTAAGTCTGTTTCCAGAAAACATACTGTTGAATTAAATTTTCCTCACTTTTGAGGTCCATTTATGGGATGATAAAGCTTTCTTTTTTCGTTTCTAGTTTTACAGCCCGTTGAAAAATGAAATTGAGATCCACATTTAAAGCATTTAGCATTTTTAGCAGGACACTTCACTTAGTTAGCCGAATGACCCCGACGTTTGCATCTTGAGCACGAATTTGGGATCTGCTTATTTAACCAATAAATTCTACTTACAGTCGGTAGTGACATTTCTTGAACAGTACTTGAATTTATAGTCTTAGATTGTTCCAGTGTCTGTTCATGAATTCTGCACAACTTGATAATTTCCTCAACAGAACGTTCTTTTTCCAATAATTTCTTCTTAAGTTCAACCGTGGAATCAAACGAGCACATTGATGCTTATTGTCGAATTTCCAGCAGAAGTTTGTTCAACTTTTTTCCCTCCTCAAGTTTAAGGTTCCTAAATACGTGTCTTAAACATGTCGTTATTTTTCTCCGCATCAAATGTTTCGATGGCGCCTGGCCAATTATACGCGACTTCCTGAAGTTGCGTACTTCCAATGTGCAGAAGTTTATTGATTTTTCCACTGGATCTACAATTTCCTCTGACGCCAAATATAACTTGATCGACCTAACCAAGGTTTGACACAAAAAAGATTTTATATCTGTATCTCCAATGATGATAATTGTCCATTATTAAGATTCCTGAAAATGAAAATAAATAGAATACTTCATATAACTTTTGCTTGCTCTTTACAACCCGTTTCTTATTAATCAGTTATTGTTCCCATCAAAATGGCTGGGGTCCATGCTTGAATAACTTTAGACTTAAGACTGTACACATGCTCGCAGCCTCATGCAATTTATTGATAGATGGCTCACAGCCTCATAAAATTTTTATGATTAATGGCTCACAGCCGCATTTATACATTTATTTCAAGTAACGTTTATTTATTAATGGCTTACAGCCTCCAGTGCATATGAACTTATTCATGAATGGCTCACAGCCGCCTGTATATATATGTGTTTAAACAATAATAATTAATTAGTGGCTCACAGCCGCTTGCATGCATTAATTAATGAAAATGGTATTGTGCAAGTTATTATTGCTATTATTATTAATGTAACACATCATTATAATGAGCCAACATGTTTGAACGTAAAACAATACCTGTCCCGTAGATCGTGGTCTTAGAAGTTAATCCTCGTCGCCAGTTTGTGCTTCCCTGCTTTCAATGAATACTGCAATGCATAGTGATCACAAGGTGTTTTATTTTTAGATCCACAAAGACAATATACATATTGAACTGAACGATTATGCGCACAATTATATATGAAGAACTTAACTTTCATGCCGATACGAGATACACGCCCCAAGGGCTACGGGCCAACTGACCCTTAAACGATCGATACCCTCCTTTTCCAGTTCTCCCCATTATCACTAGTTGCCGGTCTCCACAATGTAGATGAAGTATGCAAAAAATTAGATAATAGTATGTTACATTCCTAGTAATGCATATTATTTTTCATAGAAAATCTACTGAAAATTCGAGTTCAGGTAGCTGTAGACCCTACCTTTCTACCTACCTACCTACCTACCTGTGTACCCTTGAGCTGAAACAAAATGTTTCAACCCTAGAAATGCAAACGCCGTGTTTCAACCCGCTCTACAGGTACCGAAACTCTTAAGTTTCAATAGAGACACTATGAAAAAAGTATTCAATCTTGCAGACTCAAAATTCAGATCCAAGAAATATATTGCTAAATATATTAAACCAAAAACTTACACTTACCAATCGTTAATTGTGTCATATTCATTGCAGAAAATAATATTTTTTATGATTCCCAGGGAAAAAATTGTTCAGTAAATAAATTTTTTCAAGTACTAAATATCCTGCAGAAAGTAAACTTTCACAATTTTTACGACTGATAGGGGGAAACTATTGTGAAAATAAATAATAATTGTTTAAACAAGTCCAACGTTACTTAAGGGCATGTGACACTCAAAATGCACTGACCAAGCCAGTCTCAAGTGGTCCCAAGATCGAAATTAGTTCCCATATTTAAAAATTAAAGTTAAAAAAAAGCAGAAAAATTTTGGGGAAT
>JAAAKG020159539.1:0-29564 GCA_010014905.2 Druon quercuslanigerum | reverse complement strand
TAAAAAAAATGCAGAGCCCAAAATTTGGCTTTTGGGTATTAAATGAGCCTTAAATGAGCCCTTAATTATGGCATAGGTTTGGCGTTCTTTGGGCAAAGTGGTACTTCCGCTTTACCCACCTGACTTAATGTCATGAGCGAGTGCCATCTGTCCAATGGTGTCAAATGATAACCATGAAAATTATTAATTGAAAATTTGAATGTTGAATTTTGCCTCACATTTCATTTTACAAATAAATATTTTTAAACTAAATGGAAAATTATTTGTAAAGTTGGTGTAATGCCTGAAATCAATTTTCTTCTTAAACAAAAAATAGATATCTGTTCCCATGATTTGTAAAATGATCCTGGATAACTAGCCTTTTAGGGAGAATTTGAAACCTGCTTGTTAATTATAATTGATACATTTAATTGATATAATTAATCACAATTTTCATCGAATAAAATACAACCGTGATGATTTGAGAATTTCTTATCTTTGTCAACTAACAATTATTTGTATAGCTGGTAAGCTATACACTTTTTTTGTCGTCTTTAATGTTCAAGATGAAAATAATTATGATTCAGGATAATTTCAGCCGATTTTAAATCAGCTCATGGCTTTGTAATTCTATTTTAAACTAAACATAAAAGCATTATTCTGTCGAAATCCACTCAGAGAATTATTTTAGAAAATAATAATTTTAAGTTTCGTTCGTAAATTAATAAGAGAATTAAAATACTGAGTCATGAATTTATTTAAATTTCAAAAAAATACTTAACGAGAAAGTGATACTTTTGAGTTAAAACATTGGGTTTTCAGTATATATGGTAATTCTCAATTAGATTTGAGTATTTCCCCCCAAAAAATGTTAGAATTAAAATCTAAAACGAAGTTTTTTTGAAAGAAATTTGGAACAAGTAGTTAAAACAAGTTATAATTATTTACATTTGATACAAAATTCTTGAATTTTTAATCTAAAAAGAAATGGTAAATCTTTGACTGAAAAGAAAAAGTATTTTTTTAAGTAGTTCAACTTTAAACCAAATGATTGATTTATCAAGAAAAAAATTAATTCTCAACGAAATATTCGAATCCTCAGCAAAAATATATTAATTTTCAACCAGACAATTGCATTTTTGATTAAAAGGATGAATTATTAGCCAAATAGTTAAATATTTTACTAGAAAATATCAATTTTCAATTTAAAGGATGAATTATAGACCTAAATCAAAAAAGTTAATTATCAATTAAAAAATTAAGTTGAAAAAAATTTTAATATGAATGGAAATTTTTGCTGTATTTCCAATAATATATTTGAACTTTGACCCCAATAGTAGAATCCTTGTGCAAGCGAGATGGTAAGCCGAATCAAAAATATAATTTATTATCATTTTCAACTAAAAATTTGGAAAAAGAAAAAAGTAGTTCAGTAAGTTCTACTAATTCAGTTCGCCTTCAAACTGTGTATGATTCGAAAAGAATGAACAGACAAAAATTGTTTGCCTGAAAAAAGATCTACTTTGTTTTTAATCTTTCTTAGATCTGAAATTTTTTTTAATCGTTTGGTTTGATGTTATTAGGAAAAGCCACTTTCCCAACTGAATTTGAGAATTTTTTCTTGGAAACAGTTGGGAAAAATAACCAATTTTTTTACAGTAGTTTTGAGTTTCATTCACAAAATTCATAAATGCCAACTATAAATTCGAGGTGTGAAAAGTTTTAACTACAGCTTATACAAAATCTAGGGAAAAAAAGTTAATATTGTTGTATGCTGAATTTGTTTTGATTATTTATACATAATTCACAGAATATGACAGTAAACAATAATATAATATAGTATAATCTGGTAAAAGAATATAATAGCATATAATAACATAAGAAATTAATGAAATATAGCCAGTGTTTTATAATGTTTCAAGTGGCAGTAGCGCGGCCGGCTGTTGCGATTCCTGCCCCTCGCTTTCACTATTCAACCGTGTTTCCGTATAGCTGGCGTGCGACTTTCAAGCAAGAAAAAACACTACATTTTCAATTACAAAAAACAACTCAACTGTTTCGAATTTGGTTGCCCCGAGCGAGTCCATATGTGCACGTGTAAGACCATAGAAGCCCATCTATGCACGTTAAAATTTCGACGTGCACAATTGGCCACGTACCATCTGTGCGCGTGCACAATTGGACAGGTACCATATGTGCGCGTGCAGAATTGGCCAGGTACCATCTGTACGCGTGCACAGTTGTCCAAGTGACTGTGTGAATTCTCTGAACTTCTTAATTTCCTTAAATTTTATGAGTACTATGAAGTTCTTGACTTCTTCAATATTTAATAATAAAGATTTTTTTATCAAAATAGATCAATTTCCAACAAGAAGAATAATTTAATGCCGAAAAACTTGACTCACTCTTAAGCTGAAAAAATAAATTCTATTCAAAAATGATAATTTGTTTTGAAATAACAAAAAAAATTTTAACCGAAAATGATGTTGTTAAATTACCTGTTCAAAAAATTAATTTTTCACAAAAAAGACTTGATTTATCTAAAAAATATTTAAATTTTCAACATCAGCAAAAAAAGATTTTTTACTCACAATAGATGAATTTCAAACAATAATATTATTATTTTGAAACAAAAAATTTTAACTGAAAATTGTTAAATTTCAAGAAAAAAAAACTGCCAACCAGATATTTCAATTTTTTATGAAAACATCAATAAATGTTGAACTAGAAAAGATAAATTTTGCAACATAATAGTTAAAGTATCAACTAAAAAAATTATTATATAACCATAATAGATTCATTTTCAAACAAGAAGAATTATTTTGTACCAAAAAAGAATAAATGTTCACCAAAAATGGAATAAATACATTTTTAGGCAAAAAATTTAATTTTTGGAAAAATGGTTGAATTTTTACAGTAGAAATGAATTTTAACGGGAAAATATAAAATTTCGACAAAGAATAAACAGTTCAATTTTCAATTCAAAATTAATTTTCAATCATATAGTAGAATTTTAAAACAAACAAGATAAATTATCACCCAAAAATTAAATTGTTACACTTTTAGTAATGAAGAAATAATAAATTAAAAATTATTCGATTTTTAACAAAAAAATAATGAATTTCTGCCAAAAACATATGAACCAAAGAAATAAAATTTCAAATGAAAATGATAACTTTTTAAGCAAACACAAAAGCGATTTCTAATAAAATAGTTAAATTTTCAACTTTATGAAAAAATACATTTTAATCTAAAAAAATAAATATTCTTTCAAAAATAGAATAATTAAATTTTCAGATAAAAATTGAATTTAAAAAAAATAGTTCAATTTTTAAAGAAAGAAGTTACTTTTCAACTAGAAAAGATACATGCTTTACCAGAAAAATACTTGAATTTTTAACCACATAGTTGAATTTTCAATTAAAAAACATATTGTTTTAACCAAAAATGAAATCCTTACATTTTCAGGAAAAATATGATTATGAAACAAAAAAAAAACGAAGTTTTAACAAAATATTAAAATCTTCAAAAGTCTAATTTTTAGTTCAAAAAAGCAATTTTTAACTGAACAGGACTTTTAACAAACAAATAAATGAACCAATTTTTTAAATTTTTATGTTCAAAAGAAGTATTTTAACAAAGCAGTTAATTTTTCAAACCAAATCTGTAAGATTTTTACTGATAGAGAATAACCATTTCGGTTTCAATTTTTGTTGAATATTTATTTTCTTATATTAAAATTCATTTCTAAAGTTAAGAATTTAACATTTTTATTGAAAATTGCTTTTCTGTTTTGATAGATATTTATCGTTTTAAGTAGAAAATTATTCTTTTTGTTTCTTTCGTAGAATTTTTTTTTGTTATTTTATTAAAACCTAATTTTTTCAACTTAAAACTTCAGTATAAACTACAATTTCAGTTAAAAATTATTCCTTGTTTTTAATTGAAAGTTTGTCTTTCTGGTATAAAATGTTTTTTTTGTTTGAAAATTGATATTTTTGGTAAAAATTCATTATGCTTTTTTTAAATCCAACTTTTTACTTAAAATACGTTTCTTTTTTCATATGTATTGTGTTAATCTAATCATTTTAATTAATCAAATTAAATTTACTTGTGTGTCTTTTTTTTTGATATCTATTTTTTTTTTTATTCATTATTTTTGGGTTAAAATAGATTTTTGATGCTGAAATTTCGTCTTTTTGATGGAAACTTATTTTTATTTAAAAATTCTTCTTTTCGAATAAAAATAAATTTGTTTGCTTCTTATGTAAATATTGGATTAAAACTTTGTTTTCTTATTAATTTTTTTTGCTAAAAATGTAACAATTCCATTGTTGGTTAACAATTTAACTTTGTGGTAGAATATTATTCTTGTTGTTTGTGCATTCACTCCTTTTTGTAAAAATCAAACTATTCTTTTGTAAATTCTATTGTTTTTCTTTATACAAAATTGATAGTTGTAATTAAAAAATTGACAGTTTCATTTATGGTTTAAAAATTATATTTTGCATTCAGAAATTAATTTCTTATATCAGAAATTAAACTATTGTGTCAAAAATTAAAATTTTTATCTGAAAATGTAACTAGTCCATTTGTGGTTTAATATTTTTTTCAGCTTTAATCATTTTTAGTTGAAATTTGTTAGTTAAAATGATTTTTTTTAGTTAAAATTTTAATGTTAAAAATTTAACAACTTTGTTCAAAATGTTGCATTTTTTAATGAAAATAATATCAAAATTCATATTTCATATTTTTACTGAAAAAGCATCTTTGTGGTCAAACTTATTTTCTTTTGGTTTAAAATGACTTTTTCAAATAAAGAATAAGCATTTCATTTTCCTTCAAAAATGTATCTTTTTATTAGAGAATTAAACTATGAGCTTGAAAGATCAATTATTTTGTTCAAAACTAAACTATTTTTCTGAAAACAATAATTGTTCTTTTCATAAATTTATTTTTTAAACTGACAGCAAAACTGTTTTTCGTGGAAAACTGATCTATTGTGTTAAAAATTAGTTTTAATCAATTTTTGGTTTAAAAATTTTTTTCAAATAAAAATAAATTTATTAAATTGAGAATTGAGCTGTTCCATTTTTTGCGCAAAATAATCTTTTTTACTTAAAAATTAATTACTTTCGTTAAAAATTGAACTATTTTTTTGAAACTTCCATTTTTTCTTCCAAAATTTAACTGTTCCATTTTCGCGGAAAATTATCCTTTTAGTTAAAATTTTATCTTTTTTGGTTCCTATGATTCAGATATGCAGCTTAAAATTTGAAACATTTTATTACCATAAATCTTGTCTCCTATGCATATTTACATACAGTAAATATTTTCCGACTCACCAACACGCTACGCTTGCATTCGTTTTTCTTAGATGGAAAAGTGGTGGGCGACGAAAAATCCCACGTTCTGGAGACAATGACCCAATTTTAAAACAAACATCGACAGTTTTTACAGAAATGTTTTTGTTTTTATTGACCGAAAATTATTAAGCAGAAAATTTCGGGGATCGAGAATAATCGAGAAATATCTCAGTAGAAAAAAAAGATTAAAATGGGTTGATCGGGGATACTTCGTAAATTAATTATTTTTTCAAGAATTTGCTTGAACAAAATATAGTTGATTTTTTTGCGAAGAAGATTACAATTTAACTAAGAATCGAATTTTTTTCTTTATCTAACAAAATGATTGAAATCCAAGAGAAAAAAAGTTTTGCAAAAAAGATGCATTCTCAATTGTCAATTAAAATAGTTAAATTTTGAAACAAGAAAACTTAACTTTCTGCTGAATAATATCAATTTTTAACAAAAAAAGGTTAATTTTCTAGCGAAAAGCAAAAATTTTGAACGAAATTGTTAAAGTTTTAAAATAGAAAAAAAATTTTTTTACCTTGTAGGAAAATTTTAAATTTTTAGTTTAAAAAATTCATTTTTCACAAAAAACACTTGAATTATCAACAAAATAATGAAATTCTCAACATCAGAGAAAAGATTATTTAACTAAAATAGATAAATTTTAAATATTAATATTAAGCAATACAAACATTTTAAACTGAAAATGGTCAATTTTCAAGCAACTGAAAATGGTACAGTTAAATTTTTATTTAACTTTTTTTTTTTAACGCAAAATCGTTATACAGGACACTTAATTAAAACACAAACTTTTTAAAAAAATACTTCAATGCTCTACTCAAAAAAATAATTAATCTGCAACTACAGAGGATTTTTTTAAGTAGTTCAATTTTACACAAATCGTTAATTTTTCAATAAAAAAATTAATTTTTAACAAAATTATTTAATCTTCAACCAAAAAAATTAATTTTAAAGAAAAAAACACAATGGAATACAATACAATGACATTTTCAGTAAAAAAATATTTATTATCCCGAAAAAACAAAATTTTAACAAAATATGTGAATTTCAAGCAAAAAATTGAAATTTGTAAACAAATAATTTAATTTCCAAAACAACAATTTTTTACTCAAAAAAAAATCTAAAAACAGCATAAAACTCTATTTTTAACCAAATACATAAATTTTCAACGAAAAACGTTTACATTATCATTGAAAAAAAATTACCACTGCCAAATTTTTGTTCAGCAAAATAGATTAATTTCCAACATAATATAATTAATATGCACAAAAACAAATTTGAAACAAAATTGTTCAAGTTTTAAGATAACAAATAAAAATTTACCCAAAAACGATACTGTTAAGTCTTCAGTTCGAAAAATTAATTCTTCAAAAAAAAAACTTGAACTATCAACAAAATAATTACACTTTTAACATCAGCAAAACAATATATTTTAAACAAAAAATATCAATTTCAAACAAGAATAATAATTTAATACAAAAATTTTAAACTGAATATAGTCAATTTTCAAGCAAGAGAATTAATTTCTAACCTAAAGTGGAATTAATATAAAAAAAAATAATTATCAATACAAAAAATTAGTTTAAAAAAATTAAATTATCATTAAAAAGACTTAGTTTAAAAAAAATAGTTAAAATTTCAGCCAGTTAGTCGAATTTTAAATTAAATGACATTTTTTTCTATGTTTCCAATAAGATCATTAAAGTTTGTCCACAATAGTTGAATTTTTTAGCCAAGCGAAACAAAAAGCCGAATCAAAAATATAATTTTTTAGCATTTCAACTAAAAATTTAAACGAGAAAAAATTATTTTATTGACTTCTACTAATTCCGTTCGCCTTCAATTTATGAAAGATTTTAATTTTTCACCCGACAAAAGATTTACTTTGTTTTCAATAATTTTTGGGCGTGAAACATTTTTTGTTTTACTCGTAGAAAATAACATAGAAAATTTAAAAAAAAATTTGAAAGGTGAAAGAAAATTTGAAAAAAATAAATATACTAATTGCCTTTAAATTTTCAGAGTTCGTTTACCTATAGGATAGTAATATACTTACTAATTTATAGATTTTTGCTAAGGCACATCCTCTGGATACAAAAAATCAATTTTCAAAAACAAAAAGGCGAATCTTTAACAAAATATCTTATTATTTAAACAAAAAAATGAATTTTCAATTAAAACTATGAATATTCAAACAAAAACCTTAAATTTAAACTAAACAGTTTATCTTTCAACCCCTTAATAAACTGTTGAATTTCCAACAAAACACAGTTTTCAGTTTTAAAAAACTGGTGTAGAAAAAAATGTCAACAAAATAATAAGAGATTTGGAATTTTGGAATACAGTTGCCTAAATCCAAAAATTTAGTTTTATTGACTAAATTAAAAATTATGAAAAGGCAAACTTAAAAATGCAGCCTTCAACACGAAAATTTTAGCCTCTGCAATTGTAACTTACCAATTTCGAACATTCTATTTAGAATATTACACATTATTTTAATAATCCTGAGAAATACTTTTCAAATTAAAATCATTAGTTTGAAAAAATTAATTTACAATGTGTATTTTTTAAATCGTCTGATTCTTAAGGGTTAAATTTTAAATATTATTGTCTTATTTTTCCTTAATTTAATACCATTGAGACTATCACTTGAAAATTATTGTGCAATATTATTAGCCATGGTTTTGTAAATAAATAACAATAGCTATTTATTAACTTTCTAGAAATTTAAATTCTGGGATCTACAAACCTAACAGAAAATATTGACAGATCAAATTTGTTTTACTTTTTTCCGGATGTCAACACACAAATATTCTCAACAAATCCTAAACGAATTGATGAATTTTAGCATTTTCATTTCGATCTAACAGTAGCAAAACTTTTTTCTATATCCTGCATGAATAATATGTACTGTTAATAACAATTTTGATAAACAAATGTCCGGCTAGTTTCAAGGGTGCCCTTATAATCCTAAAGTATACTATAAACTTTGAGATAATTGATTATAAAAAAGTTGCATTGTAAAATGAAGATGATAATTCGTATGTTACAGATCCGGAGATTGCACTCCTGGGAAAATGTGAAAGGACAACAAGTAAAAAACAATCGGGGTGGGTCGACTCAGCGAAATCACGAACGTGTGGCAGGACTTTAAGCGGGGTGAGTCAGCTTTAATAACTTTCTTATTATTTATACTTCCGGTTATTCATCATGCTTATCCTGTTCCTTATTTGTAAGCTCCCTAAGTAGAACAAGCGTGCACCGCCTTCTTGGCAAAGCTGTCTGCTACTATACGTCTTGGAATGAGTGATAGAACTGAAACAAACGAGCGAGGAATTCTTATAAATAAATTCTGGGACTTTCCACTGAGCTGGAAATTCCTACTCTCGTTCGATGGAATCTTTCGAACGATGCGATGGCTTCCCCCTGAGAAAAAGGAAAGGGCCAACTGAGATCATTGTCCACGAGCGGTGTGCGGATTCTCCTAGAATTTTGATGAGCTTTTCGAGTTGCGTGCTGTTGAAATAACTATTTTACGACATCTAGTCACGGAAGTGCTTTTAGTTGGTTTTTTGTGACGTCTATTAGGATGAACATAAAAAACTTTTGGTTTTCTGAGCAACGAGAAGAAAATAACTGTTGTTTATGGGATTGTATAAAGCAGACATTTGAACAATGTTTAGAGGTGGTCCATCGACTCTGAGTTTGTTATTGCAAAAGGTAAACATTTCTGTGAGTAAAGAGTAGATCCTAAAAGTTTAACTACAGCTCTTTTTATTTTCTAACTCCATAAAAGGATTAGTTAGTGTCCCTAGACGCAATAGCAACTACTTGGTTATAGTCCTGGAATTTTCAAATTTGAGAAATTCACTGACATTTGTTTTTTACTTGGTAAGTTTAATTATATTTGTCCTAAATCTACTTTTTCGCAAAATGCAATCTGCAACCCTTGTGCAAAATATTCTTCAAATATCAGCATTAAATACATCTTTTCAGGGCTGTGATATGTATCTGAAGACAGAGGAAAACAGTGTAAGTAGCATGTTCTAGGTAACCGTAATACATTGTTCCATAAATATTTTATTTATTTATAAAATTAAGAGCACATAATGCTCTTTTAATCTGAATCAAGGATACAAATAACTATTAGCCAATCGCTGGTTAATTATAAAAAAGGATTATGAGTGGAATAGAAATTTCTGCCTTTATTTCCCTTTATTTCCTTTAAATCCTTGAAGCGGTATGAAATCTTTTTAAATCCATAAAAGAATCTAAATTACTTAGAATAATTGGAACCCTCTAGAGTTCCTCGGAATATTTTGAAATCCCTTGAAATCTATGAAATTCCTTTGAAATATTGAAATCATAAGAAATCCCTTTAGACATTAGGAATCCCCATGAAATATTTAAAATCCCGTGGCAAGTTTCCTGCAATTTTTCAAACTCAATGAAATCTCTTCAAACTCTGCAACACCTGTTGAAATTGTATTTACAAACCTGATTATAATAATTATTATTATTATTACTAGTGCCCCACAGCATTATCGCAAAAAGTTTAGACAAAATGTTTTGAATCCTTTAGCATGACAACATATAACAGCATCACTTAATGGATTTAGTTTAATTTAATTTTAGTTTAATCAAGCTTTAATTTGAAATTAATAATAATTTGGCCCAGAAGTGAAACTTGCAATTTAAAATTGTGACCACGAGAAAATTTGAAGTTTGAAATACTTTTAAAGGTTTCTCACAATAGGTAGACAGATTGTTCCTAAAAACTGGAATGTTAAGTCCCAAAAGTACACAAGTTTTTCTTCGAAACCGTTCGTACGTAACACAAAACAACCATAACTTTCTTGGTCATACTTTTTCCCCTATAGCTTCTGGCAAAATAAATTTCTCACATCATGCTGGATTTGGATTAAACATTCGTTAAGGCAATACATGCCCCAGAAAAGTTTTAGCAGATGAATGGAGACTGGGCTTCCGGAAAGCTGAAGTTGCGAATAATAAATATTTCAACTAAATTCAGCAATGTACTGGGTCCTACGTTCAATAATGAAGTCAAAATAAAAGCATCCGAAATAACATGTATAAAACATATTTATTTCTTTAAAAAAAATCCGCAGCTTTTCAACAAAAACTGCGCGTCTTTTTGAAGAGTCAGTACACATATCCATAATTTAATAAAAATTATATTTATGAGCGTAAAAGTCGCAATAATTAGTGTCGTAAGAAGGACAATGGTTTTAACAAAAAAATAAAAAGTCAAAAAATTTATAATATTGAAACATAACTGAGTGAAAAAGCGATGTGATATTTTATAAAAAACAAAAAACGTAATTTAAAAAAATTCAATAAAAAGAATGAAAATGTCATTTTATTGAAGCCTCATAGATGGTTATGTACCAAAGGTACATAAAACAGGTAAAAACTGGAGAATAATTGTTTTCTAAATTGGATCACTAACTAACAATCCAGCAAAATACTTAGGGAAAACTGATTCGTTTATAAAAAATAGTTAGGATCTTAAACAAAATATTAATAAGATTAGAATACCTCCTACTCATTTTGTAGAAGAAAAATTTAATTTATATAAAAATTTAACAAAAACTGCAAAAAATGAAATTAAGTTAATAGAGAATGTCATCAAAGAACGTATCTGATTTAAAAGTTACCTTATCATACGTTGAAGTTATTTTTGATAGATTAAGAAGATCCTTAAAAATTTTTTATATAAACGTTTATTTTAAAAACAACCACACTTTATAAATATTTGTGAGTAACAAAAAAGATTCTGAAACAATAGGACATAAAAGAGATTGTGGAATTGGTAATTTAAACGCAGGTTTGTCACGAAATTCATGGAAATTTAACCAGGCTTTTGATTTTGTTAATATTAAACTCTTGGCCAGAGAAAATAATATTTTTTAAAGACCTATCATTGAATCAATTTTTATTAATCTCTAAAAAAGTGATAGAGAAAGAAGACATAGAGAGCGAAACACCATTTCCCGCAATTCTAACTCAAGCGCGCGCATCTCCCACCACTCGATGCTTTCCCACTCTGGCCAACTCTTGTACGGCACGGCCTGTTTAAAAAGGCGCGCTCTTCCACGTAACTGCAGTACGATCAGGGCTGGAAATCCGTTCTGATCAACAAGGCTAACGGCTGGACCTCCGCTGTTAGCTGACATCAACCTCTCCGGGCCGGAATACCGCTCGGGCTAGGCCAACTTGTTACGAAATGCAACCAAAACTTGTTCCCTTTCTCTCTCACTCCTACGGCTGGACATCCACTCTGGGCAACCCTGCATGGTTCGAGTACGCCCTGCACGTCTCTCTTTTTCTCTCTCTCTCCCTCTCTCTAAATAACTGACACACGGCGAAATAATAGACAGTGTTTAGTAAACGAAAATAAAATAAACCTTGTGATTCAAGCAAATTACTTAGTATATACCTTCTTTCTATGTTTAATCCTTTTTCCTCCTTTTACGGGTCGGCTGGCATCCCAGCTGACCTGATGCACCAGGTGACTCAGAAAAGACATACATTTATACAATTGCATATCATTTGTTAAAAGGCTGAGATACGCTTTTGTTATTTAATATTTCTACATTTTTTTAGGTAAGCCAGCGGTTTTGTATTGAGGCAAAAGGCGTTTGCTTCGATCCTTTAACTTTGCTTGAGGTAGCAGTAAATTTGGTTTTTGAGAATATCTTCGTATGAAGCCTTTTTAACCCAGAAAAGGCCTGCATTTTTTCTTCTGGTGAATCTTAACCACGCCTAGCTCTGCAAATTTTACAAGTTCGCGACCTTGTCTAATCGTCTTGATATCAATTATCTTATTGCTTCTCGTTTCCTTCTTCGGGCTTTGGATGGATTTCCTGTTAAGAATTGCTATTGATGACTTTGACATAAGCGTCCACCAAAAGTTATCATCCGCCAACAGCTTTAATAAGCCTAGTTCGAGGCTCTTTATCTGAAAAGTTGACGAAAGATGCATACTTTTTGAAGCGGTCATATTTAACTCTTGGAATGAGTTATCCAGGTTTCAATCCATCGATTGTCTTCTTAGATGCCGCTCCAATTTCCTTCGCATAATTGTTGAGAGTTGCGTCCGACTTTATCAGAAGTACTGGCATTTGCGTCGACTTACGTTCTGATATATGTCTTTCGAAAAAATTTAACTTAATCATATCAGTCAAAATTTCATTAGTGATTAGCCCCACAGATATAGCTTATCATAATTTTAATATCAATGATAATAATTCGACATTGTAGACATTAAACATTTTAACTCTTAGAGAAACAGCCATGATAGCGTTGAAAAATAGATTAATATAATGATGCCTTTATTTCAAGATAAGTTCTTTTCCTCTGAGCTATATCTATAACACTATATCAAACACAAGAAAGATTAAAATTGGTCTCTCCAAATCTTTTCGCAAATTTTGTGGAAAATATGTTGCTGTCTTAAAGCTTTGAAGAGGTCGCTGTTAGAGACAATATATATACTTTCCATTTAAAGACTGGCTTATCGTGAAACGTAAAGGATTATATGAATAGTGACATTATTATTATGGAAATTTATAACCTAATGTTTTACCTTGAAACTGACTCTTATCAAATGTAAGTATCTCAGAATAAAAAGATTCACATCTTTGATGCAAGAGATAGTAACAGTATAGATTATACAAGTTAAGAAAACAGTAGAATATTCAATAGTTAGATTTTAATTGATGTGCTTTGTTAACATATTAGTAAGTATCATCTAATCAGAAAAGATGAGGATTGTTTGTAGTCTAGTCTTATTCTTGGCCGTTATCCTGAATTTAATTGGTAAATATAATAATATAATACATCTATAATTTTTGTAAATTTATTTTGCATATAGTGTATCCTTTTCGACTGTAAAGTTGCACATATCTTGAATAGTGTATTAAGTGACCTTATTTTGTTCACAAATATCATTGTAGAATATTAATGATATATAACAATGTGGTAGATATTGTTTTTATTATTGACAGAACGTTCAAGAAAGTACTTTAAAATATCAACGTTTGAGAGTTTTAACTGTAATATGCTTTGCAATTCACGCGAGTCCTATTTGATTAAAAAAATATTAAATAGCGTAATCTAATTTTATGTGCAAATTCTTTCGTTCGATTCTGTATTCGAGGATCAATTCGCTTGACTGACGATCAATAAAATAGAATTATATTTGGCCTAATATTTAGTGCAGAATCTGTTTAAATTTGTGCCACTAAAATTGGAATTTGTGCAATATAGATATTCACCTAATCTTACCACAAACAAACAAAAAATCATGATTGTAGAAAACTTGTGCAACCAGCTTTGCCCTTAAGAAATAAACTTCTATGTGTAACAAAAGATTATGACGCTGGCCCGGCCTTTATCTAAAATAAAGAAGACACGAAAATCACCTGTATCACTTTTAACCAAACAATTCTATATTTTCCTTATTTAGGGAAATCATCAATTTTATTATTTAAAAAGCGTGACAGAAGTGTCAGGTCATAAAACTCCATTTTATGTGTCTAACCCCATAATAAAGTTTAGCAATCCACAAAAATCAATAATAGCACTTTTAACGAAATAATTTCAGAATTTTTTCATTCAAACAGAGCCGTAACTCTTGATTACTCCAAAAGATAATTTTTTGACAAAATCACAATTTCGTGGTAGGAAGAGGTTGCTTTTTAACATTTAGAATTCGCAACCGAAAATCATACTTTGTATTTCTGAGAAGCCCAAAGAAGCCCAAAAATAACGCGTGATTCAATTTCTGAAAAATTCAAATTTGTTGAAGGGGTTGATTTGGGATTTTCAGGGTTGGCTTTGGTAATTGGTGTTTGTAAAATTTGAAAGCTTAGAAATTCCCAAAACTTTGGTAAAAACAAATTTTTATTATTTTTTTATTTTTATTTTGAATAGTAGAGATGCTACCCTAATGTAAGCTAGCACATTCGTACGCATCGTCTACATTCTCATTTACAATTTATTGTATGCAATATTTAATGTATTTACAAAAAATTTAATCCTCTATTTCTTGTTACAGAATTAGGTTCACAGTCCAACTGTTTGTCTGATGGTGATCCTAACAATGGTATTCCTCGTTGTGAACCTCCTCCCTCTCATACTTCCGTCGAGCCTCATCCTCCTGCCGCCCCTCCTCTTCGTGAAAAGTCCTGGTCTCCTCTCAAAAGAATGTTTCCTCGCGTACTTGGATATACATTTGAGAAGCTTGAATCCATTCGTCTTGTACCCGAAATTAATCAGAGCCGGATATTCAAACTTCGAAGATACGTTTTTCCTCCCCATATCTCAATGGGATTAAGAACCACCAGTAATGCCATTGCGCCCTTGCCAACCAATGAACAAATTGTATTATCAACTATTTCTGGTGACGTGTATGCATTATTGGAAAAATCATCAAAGCGACAATTTTATTTTCGTGGACTATACAAAGTTACTAATTTGCGGTCAAGACGGGCGAAAATAAACATGGTGAGCCACCGGGTTAAGGAATTGACTCCAGAAGAAGTCGCGGAAGTGCCAACAACCACCCACAACTCAATCATTAGAAATTTTAGAATATATCGTAAGTAAACCACAGTCTGCATACCGTTAATAAAATAATATCGTTTATTACGCCTAACTCATGTTTATGCATATACCTTTCAAAAATTAAATTTTAAAAACGTTGACAACAGTAATTTTGTGATTTTAATTTCCCTTGCCAGGATAGCCGCTAAGACTGGGAGAACAGGAAAATCAACGGAAATTTTTTAAGATTGCAGAAAAACGGAAAACAATAATTTATTTATTTTTAAACGGAAATTTTAAAAAGTATTCAAGGTTAAATTTGATTTAATTCTTCAATCTTTTTTCTTAATCTTTTCAGATTTTGAAAGTGCATGTTTAAATTCAAGAATTTTAAAATGCAGCTTGAAAGACTTGGGTAATACTTTCTGTTTTTTTTTCTTTCAATGAAGTTTTCTCTTATTGTCGTTTGAATGTTTGAATTCTACAAAAAAACTTTTTTTATCAACTGTATCGATAAACCGCATTCTGCTTCTGTTTGATAATAAAATGCTTTTATTCAGTTTTAAATCATATTCTGTATCGTTCCCAAATATTCTATTATTAACCCATTCAAAACGAAATTTTTAAATAAAAAAAAAATTCCTAATATTAGGGAATATTTGACTTTTTATTTGAAATAAGCAATTTTTCATTAAATATTTTAAACTAAAATACTTTTGCCATATTCTTACTAACAATACTGCATTTTCGTAACTCTTACCAAATTCATTAAAAAATCAGAAAAAGCTCAGAGAGTTCAGTAAAATACAAAAGAATTTAGAGAATCTAAAAGGAATTTAAAAGAATAATTGAATAAAAAATCTGCTCGAGAATACAAAATAATTCAGAAGATTCTGGAATTTTCTATATAATACAAAGGACTTGTAGAAATTCAGAATAATTCATGGTGAAATTTTTATTTGAAGAGAATAGTCAAGAAATTGAGGAAATGTGCAGGTTTTCTCGTCTATTGTGAAACTTCAGTTGAAGAAATGCATTATCTCAGAAAACTTTCAAGCAACGAGTGCAGATATTTTATGTTTAGTTTAGTTTTTTAGTAATAGGAAATAGAAAGTTGAAAATTGGACTTAAAGTATGGTGTCAAGTAGATAATGAATCACACGTTAGCCAAGGAGTCGGTCTGAATATGAATGAGAGCATTTGTATCATATAGATTGTTGTGTGTTAGATTGAAATTCATTCATATCTACAAACCAGATTTTAAAATCATTTAACAATAAAAACTTAAAGACCAACACAGAGTGTGATCCCTTAATTACATTTTTTACGATACATAGTATAGGAATCAACGGCATCTTTTTTAGAAAAAAATCTAATCTTCTATTTCTTGTTACAGTAATAAATTCACATTCCGAATCTTTTTCTGTGGGTGGCTCTGATCCCGGTGTTCCTCATCGTGAACCTTCTCTTTCTTTTGACAGAAATTTGCCAAACACAACTCTTTCTCTTGCCATTCCTCATTATTCGTCTGGGTCTCCTCCTCCTGCCAACACTCCTCTTCGTGAAAGGTCCAGGTCTCCTCATCTTCAAAAAATTTTTCCTCGCGTACTTGGATATAAATTTGAAGAACTTGAATATATCCGACTTATACCGCAAAAAAATGTAAACCGAACATTCACTCTTCAACGATACACTTTTCCCGCCAATAAACTAATAAAATTAAGAACAAAAAATAATGCCCTGACTTCCATGCCAACCGAAGAACGAATTGTGTTATCAACGCTCATTGGTGAAGTCTGCGCAATATTGGAAAAGGCCATAACAGGCCAATGTTTTTTTCGTGGAATATTCATAAATACTCCTTTAGGAATAAAAAGGGCAAAAATAAACATGTTAAGCAGCTTGGTTCAGGAAATGACTAAAGAAGAAATGGCGGAATGTCCAATTAACAACACTGCCTCAATCGTGAAGAAATATGCAGTATATCGTGTGTGAACGCAATTATGAAATTAAAAAAGAGGAAAGAAAAATGAGAAGGCAACAAACCGCATCCCCTTCCTTCTATTTTTCCTTCTTTCACCTTTTTTATTTGTATTATTATCAAATTACAATAAAAGAACATTGAATTAACCTTATCAAGTTTGTCCAGATAATATCTGAAATTGTTTGGCTCAAAATTTTTATTATTTTTTTAAATTTTGTAAATCCCTATGAAATACTTTAAAAATTCATTTAAATACTATCATTAAAATAATTGTCTCTTATTTTTGAAATTCTATGGAATGTATTTAAATCCTCCTGAATGTTAATTTTGTAGAATATTTTATTATTTTCTCAAAGCATGAATAGGCCGTTTTAGTCTTAAATAAATATTTTAATCACATTTTTTGCCTGAAATCTGACTCTTATCAAATGTAAATACATGCGAACGACAATTTAAACGCATTTAATATAAGATTTAGGAATCTGAAGTTTAGATTATATAAGCTAATTACGCAGTTGAATATATTAACTAGTAATATTTTAAATTTAATTTTTAATTAAAAAATTGATCAGTGTGCCTTCAATTTGAAAAATATGAGGATATTCTGTACTATGTTCTTATTCTTAGACGTGTTCCTGAATTTCGTTGGTGAATATAACAATATAATATATCTATAATTTTGGTAAATTTATTTTGCTGCCAACATGATTACAAATCCAGGCTATTGCAGAATAGATAGCCTAGTTGTTAGTGCGATAAAAATAATTTTAAAAAAAGAAGGAAAAGAACGGTTATTGCCTTTAGACGCTTCTAGAATTGAATTTTCCGATTTGGAATATTGATAAGATGTAAGGAAGTGGTACATATTATTTTACTACCAAAATATCATCTTAGAGAGTCCTTTCAAATATCAACTTATATAATTCACGTAATTTCTATTTTACATATAAAGTTAAATATAGAGATATTAATTATTATAAACAAACATCAGTCCTATTGTATTCTCGAGGTTTAATTAGCCTGACCAGCTACCCCAAAAATGCACTTTTTTACCCTAAAACTTAGTGGATAGTTTGTGCAATCCAGAAATTACCTAATTTTTCAACACCAAAAAAACATTGCTAGTGTCAGAGCAATATTTCTGCAGTCCATCCATCATCCAAGTCCAAAATTATGTAGGCTTATCATTCTGATCTTAATTTGCGCGAATATGTGCAACCCTCTTTGAGTGTGAGAAGCAATGAAGCGGCCTTTATCCAGGATCAAGAAGCCCCAAAAAAATGTTGGTGGACTTAAAAGTTTATTATCTTGTAAGTTTAGATACTTTAGGTTCTACTTTAATTTATGTAATCTGGCATTTTCATATCCCTCAATAACGGGGTAAAGTACAGTTTATGGTATACCAATAAACGTTTGTGTCCTTTAACAAAAAAGTAATCCTCCATTTCTTATAACAGCTTTAAGCTCACAGTCTAAACGTTTATCTGATGGTGACCCTCATCCTGGTGTTTCTCGTTCTGAACCTTCTTCTTCTGAAATTGCGCATTCTCCTGGCAGGTCCTTTCCTCCTGCCAGAGTACGTTCTTCTGCCGAGTCTCCTCCTGCCAGCCCTCCTCTTCGTGAAAGGTCCAGGTCTCCAACGCTCAAAAGATCCTTTCCCAAAATACTTGGATATCCATTTGAAGAACTTGAGTCTATTCGACTAATACCCGAAATAAATAAAAGCCGAATATTCATACTTCGAAGATACACTTTTCCTCGTAATAAACCAATTTTTTTAAAAACAAAAAATTAAGCACAGTTGTCCATTCGAACCGAAGAAAGAATTGTATTATCAGCGTCCAATGGTGACGTGTGCGCAATATTGGAAAAAACTTTGAAGGGCCAATTTTATTTTCGAGGATTGTTCATGCATACTGTTTCAGGTATAAAACGCGCAAAAATAAACATGCTGAGCGATTTGGTTGATGAATTGACCAATGAGGAAAAGGCGGAATGCCCAATAACCAACCTCGTCTCAATAAAAAAGAATTTTAGAGTATATCGTGTGTAAACCACAATTATTTAAACTGTTAATAAATAAATAAAAAAACGTAAATCTCTTTACGATCTCGCGCTTTCTGCTGCGTCTTTGTTATTATAAAATTTTGTATGTGTTGAATCAAAAATAAAGAGCGCTTGAAATCTTAAACGACGAGTATTTTTAAGCAACTATAAATATAAGCTGATTCATAAGTTTTATTCTGGACTGCAATTTGAGTATTAATAATTTAACAGAAGTAAATTTTACAAGTAGACATTCTGAACCTGTTTAATGAATTCTGAATTGTAAAAAATTAAAATTAAATTTCGGACAAAACAATTTTACTACTGACTAATTTGATTGAAACAGAAATAAAATTTTAAAAGTTGCTGTCGTTGTGAAAGAATTAGAAGGATTAAATTTAGATTTAAATTATTCGATCTATCGAAAATAAAATGTCAAAGAATTTTTTTGCTTGATTAAAATAGCCATCCTGCTTTTAGTTAAACTTCTTTATCTTCAACTAATAAATTCTAATCATTTGTTTCGCACTTCGGATTCATTTAAAGTGCCTAAAAGTGCATTTCGTTAACATTTTTTTAATTATTATAAATTCTTTTAATTAATTAAATTATTTTAAATATTTTAACGAATTCTTTTTAAATATTTAGGGGACAAAAGGATCTATTCTTAATTTTCTGAATTAATTGATTATGCATTGAATTAATTTGAATTCCATAAAGTCTTTTGAATTCTGCAAAATTATTTCGATTTCTAAGAACTAATTTGTAGTGTTTTAAATTCTGATACATATCTTTGAATTCTCTTGAAAAAATCAGTATAAATCTTGATTTATTTCTAATTTTCTGAATTTTGCTGAAAATATGGAATTCTTTTCAAATATTTCAAAACTCTTTAACTTTGGTGGACGGTGAACTACTACTGGAAAAGGATGCAATCTAAAAATTTTAAAAGGTTTTAAAAAAGTTTTGAAAAGTTTAAAATATTGCATTTGAATCCAACGTATTCTGCAAAATGAAAAAATGTGTGGCTTAATTTAGTAGCAGTTCAACCAAGAACCAAAAATTGCTGAGTTTGAAAATATGTAAAAAGAATTTAATTCTTTTAGAAGAATTCAAAAATCTTCAAAAAATGTAGTTAAATTCTTAATTAATCAGGGACGGTCACTGATTATTGGCAATAATGTGCGAATTATTATCTAGGCTCACTGAAATTGTTTGTGCTACGCTTACTAAATTTCGAAAAATTTAGCCTACAACATTTCCATTTCTTCCATTCACAGAATTCCGGGGAGCCAATATTTTATCTGGAACATGTTTAAAACAAAAATTGCATTTTTTTCAAAGTTATTTTACGTTTCGATAAAACTTGAGAGCATCTGATTAAAACAGACAATGTCAATCGTTATCGCACTTGCCTTTTCTTTTTAAGCTCGAAGCACGGTAAAGTTTAATTTTATTATTTAAACTTAGGGAATTATGTTTTATAACCGACACTTTTCACAAAAATTTAAATTTTTCTTGCTTGGTTATCAATTTGGGCTTCTCTTCTCTTCTTTCACATATTTTTCTTTTTCTTTGGACATGGTTATTTCTCGCTTCTCAATGAATAGTTATCTATCAAATACAAACACGCTATTCTTATCAATAAAAGAATTTTTCTCTTACAGTGGAGAAGTTGCGGGTTAATTTCTTCACATCTAATTCTAAATTTAAAAAATCGAAATCTTTTTTAACTCTAAAAATTTCTGTAAGTTAAATTGCGTTCCTATGGAATTTTTACTCTGACTTTCACTCAGATTTTTAACTTACACCAGGTATGTTTGTTTGTTTTTCGCTTTTAATATTGGTTTAAAATTGAGAGCCTCCTTTTATATAACAACCCTTATTTTATTAAAAAAAATTCTTAATTTGTACCTAATCATAATTTTCGTTTCATATAATATACTCTTTATTATTTGTATGTTTTTACAGACTTAATAAATGTTTTTCTTTGACATCTGAAGGTCCAGATAGTGACTGAAACGTTTCAAAAGACTTAACGTGCCTTTTATTCGTGTTTTGGTAAAATTGTTGTAAAAATCTTTAAATTGTTTAAATTGTTTTAAAAATCATGCAATACCTGTTAAAAAACTATTTTAAAAACTTTTTTAAAACTTATTCTCGGATGAACCGGAAATTCGGTCATCAGCCACATACGTGGATACACAATTAAGAGCATGGTCTAGTTTGAAGTTTGCTACCATGTACCCTGCCATAGGATTTTAGCCGACTGCTTTCTGATTGTCTTGAAAGTTTCTTCCAACAGCACATGTGTTTGAATAAACCATCTTTTGATTTATTGTTTAAATCTTTAAGATTTTGAGTGCATCTTACGTGTACAACGATAACCGAAATCACAATAGGATTAACAGATGCATTTTTCACATTCCTCTATTTTGTCTTTCCTTCATGCCTTAGCTCGCTGTACTTATGGATCTTGCTGATATTAACTTTTTCACCTTTTTTATCGCGCATTAGGATATCGGGTCGATTGGCTACCAGGTGTATTAGTTAAAGTTTGTTTACTCATAGATGTCGCTAGAGATACGTATACATTTCTATGATTTGGCATCTATGTCATATTTTTCTATGGATAGTAACCTTCAAAAATACACAATTCCATTCTGCCAAAATAATAGCATCATGGTTGTTTACCTCAGTGAATATGTCGAGTTTCGTTCCAAGTAAATCGCATTTGCGGCATTCGTTGCTTTTCTTATTTCATCAAAAGAAATAAGCAGTTGAAGCTCGTCAGTTGCTGGTAGAAAATTATGATGAACATGCTCCAGTGATTAGAACATGTGAAAGATGGTTTCTTCAATTTAAAAGTGGAGATTTCGATTTAACAGACAATGAACATCCTGGTGCAGCGGAAAAGTTCGAAGACGAGGAATTGCAGGCGCTATTGGATGAAGACCCAACCCAATCGCAACAACAATTTTCAGAAACACTAAATCTGCTACGAGGAGCAATTGGCCAACGTTTAAAAGCCATGGGAAAAATCCAAAAGTCTGTAAAAAGGGTACCACACCAACTGAACGATAGACAAATGAAAAACCGAAAAAACCATTTGTGAAATGCTGCTTGAACAATTCGAAAGAAAATCTTTTCTGCATCAAATTGTCACGGGGGACGAAAAATGGATTTATTTCAAGAACCCGAAGAGGAGAAAATCATGGCTTTGACCTGGTGAGATCGGCCCATCGACTCCAAGGCCAAATCGGTTTGGCCGTAAGGCAATGCTCTGTGCTTGGTGGGACCAGTGTGGTGTGGTGTACTTCGAGTTATTAAAACCTGGTGAGACGGTGAATACGGATCGCTACCGACAATAAATTATCAATTTGAATAATGCGTTGATCAAAAAACGGCCGGAATGCCGCAATGGGCCCGAAGACCTGGCAAAGTTATCCTACAACATGACAACGCACCGTCTTATACCGCTAAAGTAGTGAAGAACACATTAAAACCGTTGTATTGGGAAATATCATCGCACCCGCCGTACTCTCCAGACCTCGGCACGTCCCACTATCACCTTTTCGCATCGATGGGACACTCACTCGCAGAGCAGCGCTTCGCCAATTTTGAAGAAGTCGAAAAATGGCTCGACGAATGCTTTGCATCAAAAGAGAAAAAGTTTTTTTGGAATGGTATCCATGATTTGCCTAAAAGATGGGCAAAATATGTAGAATCAAATGGTCAATAGTTTAAATAAAATTTTTTTCAGATTCCCTTAAGGATTAAGTGTTTTCTTTATTGAAAAAACCGGCAAACTTCAACTTACACCCCTGGTATGATTGAATTATTTGTCTGGATAGTAACGTCTGAATAGAAGACGTGATCTTCGCTTTCTAAAACAAACCCCAGAATGTAACTATAGAAAATGCGTCAATTCTGTCAGAGCAAGTTGTGGATTTACAATTTCCGCTACATCATTATGCCTGTTCGTATCTTATCTCCGAGTCATTACGCGACAACTATCCATAATATTATATTATAGGTGGATTGGTTTATATCTCCACATATTCGGCATCGGTTGAAATCATCTTAAAGCAACTCGTGTTTGCGATAATTTCTGATGCCAGAAACACTTTCCTAAATCAAAAGAATATAAATAATACTTTACGCAACTTTTTAATTTGTAGGCACACTTTTTTTGCTTGAAACTGACTCGTATCAAATGTAAATATCTCAGTACGATAAGAATTGTGCCTTTAGAATAGAGATAACGGTATACTAAAGATTATAGACGCTAAGAAAGCAGACGAATTAAATTATTTCTTAATATATTAATAAGTGCACCTTCGAATCAGAAAGGATGAAGATTGTCTGTTTTCTGCTTTTATTATTGGCTTCAGTCCTTAATTTTACAGGTGAATATAGTAATCTAGTATATCTAAAATTTTAGCAAATTTATTTTGGAGATATAATATCCCCCAAACTGTGAAGGTTTACTCATATTGAATAGATTTCAGAGAGCTAAGAGCTAACTATTACATAATCATAATCGCTTTAAGTTTATAACGTATAAGTTAGCTCAAAATCCTTCCAAAATATATAATTACTGGTATTAAAAAAATGGATAACTGATTAATTTTGATATTGGAAAGTTCAGAGCATAGTTTATAGCTGTTCAAAAATCACAAAATACTGCTATTATTTTTATATATGTGGACCATTCGTAGCCTCTTAGTTGTTGCAACCCACATAAAAAAAAGAAATGTTATGGAGTTAATTCCGTCTTGGTGTTCCTAGGATAAATTTTGCACTATATATAATCCATGGTGGCCGTTGTAATAACATGAAAAGATTCCTGGTCATTTCCTTTTCTTTCCCGATTCGCAAACTTTTTCCACGGTCAATGAAATAAACAAATTCGATTTATAAAGCTGAAAAATTTTGAATTTAAAGTAATCAAAACTAATCCTTAAATCCTTTTACGCAATTTTAGGCTAGAAATATTAAAAATTGTCCAATTAAATATTTGTTATAAGTTGGAAAATTTAAATTTAAAATTAAATTATTCCGATATTAAATAATAATAAATTTATCATTCATTTAAACTATTATTTATTTTTGAATTTTTTCAGAACTTCCAAATATCATTTACAATGATTTGTATTCTTCCTAATTTTTTTGAATCTCATAAAATGAAAAATATTTTTGACAATTTTTGAAATCTTGTAAATATTATCTTCAAATTATTTCTTTTAAATATAGTCATTTTTAACTTTCCTAGAAAGCTTAAGCTAAAACGTCAATCTTTATTAAGGAAAGGTCACTTTTTAACTCGGAAACTATAATTTGAAAAAAAGAGTTCATATTCTTTTAGAAAAAATTACTTTCAGTTGTCATAAAGTTACATTAAAAAGAATACTTTTATGGTAAATACATATGTGTAGTGTATGTCATGAGTTGCTTTTTTAAGGATATTTCATTTTACTTCGTAATATATGTCATAAAAAAATAATGTCATATAACAAACTTTTTCAATGATTTTTGTTTATATTAAAAGCATAAAACAGACATTTTTAAGATATTTTTGGATAAGTTATTCATTCAGGTGAAGTTATTTTCGACTGTCACCATTTGTATATAATTTTCTATAAGATTTTATCTACCCAGATATTTGGACTTATTTGTCACATAAATTAATAAAAATATTTTTATTTTCAATACTCAAGGGATAAAAAAATGTAAAGTTGACGTATATTATCAAAGTGCGAGAAATTCAAGAACTAAACTATAACTCGTATTTAAGTAATCCAGGAAAAATATTATTTCATTTTTAATTAATCATGGTGAAACATGAACATTTTCGATTTATCATTTAATGTAAAGGGGCTACTTTTTGCCGGTAGGGTTTTGATCCAAGGAATCGGTGTTGGTATTTTCAAAATTCCTAAAAATTAGATATATCATATCGTCATATCTGCCAGAAAGCATCAAAAGTCTGAGAATATCGCGAAATTTATTTTATTTTAAAATCAATTTTTTTAAGATGTTGATTCTGGGACTTAAACGATGTATTAGGATATTTTTCGCGGAATTCAAAAGCCCATAAAAGCAAAAAATTCTAAGGAAAACAAATCTTTATTATCTTGTGATTTTAGATAGTAAAGAAACTATGTTAATATAAGCTAGCACATTCCGTCCCCTTATTTATAGCTTGACTGACAAATCATTATATATTAATATTCTGTGAATTCTGTAAAAAAATATAATTCTTTATTACTTCTTACAGTATTAAGTTCGCAGTCCAAGTGTTTGTCTGATGATGACGCTAATTCTGGTGCTCCTCGTTGTGAATCTTCTTCTTCTCTTGTCAGGCATTCTCCTGGCAGGTCTATTTCTCCTGCCAGACCTCACTCTTCTACCGAGTCTCCTTCTCCTGCTCACCCTCCTCTTCGAAAAAGGTCCAGGTCTCCACAGCTCAAAAGAATCTTTCCTCGTCTACTTGGATATCAATTTGACCAACTTGAATCTATTCGACTTACACCAAAAAGCAATCAGAGACAGGTATTCACACTTCGAAGATACACGTTTCCTCCCAATAAACCAATTGGATTGAGAAACTCAAAAAATTCTTTTATAGCCATACCTGCGGTTGAACACATTGTATTATCAACGATTTCTGGTGACGTCTGTGCAATATTGGAAAAATCCATGCAGAGGAAATTTTGCTTTCGTGGAATATATAAACCTATTGACTCGCGAACAAAACGGGCGAAAATAAACATGGAGACCCGCTTGGTTAATGAATTGACTCCAGAAGAAATCGCGGAATGTCCAGTATCCACCCACAACTTAATCGCAAAGAATTTTAGGATATATCTTGAATAAACCACATTCTTCAAACCATTAATAAAATAATTTAGATTTTAACAAATTTAATTTTTAAGGGGTTTGCTTTTTGAATTTAAGGGCATGTTCAGTTGATTCAAACAAATAAATGTGTTGAGCGAAATATATCACTTATTAGAAAATTCTAAACACAACTTTTGTCTTCTAATTTCTTTTTCTTCTCGTGTGCGGGTTTTCCAAAAATGTAATGTCCTTAAGTTACAAAACAGTCATTAAAAAATTTCAAAGTATTCGAAACATTTAAACTTTCATCTAATACAACGCTGCTGAAGGTTAATGATCTTTTTAGCATAAAACACCAACTGGCTATGAGTCTCGGTTGAAACTAAGCCACCCCCCCCCCCACCCTCATTAATCGAATTTTCTTGGGACTGTTGTTTTAACACTTTGAGAGACTCTTTTAGCCGGAGGAGATTTAACGAAAAGAATTCACAATCAACAAATTCCTGTTGCCGATGCTTTGATCTTCAGTATAAAATATTATGTGCACAAGTGTGCGGAATATACAAAGACCGAGCTCGAAGCGCGAGATCAATATATTACCGAGCATGAAGCGTGAGAATCAACAGTCGAATGCAGAATATGTGTTCCTTGCGCGGAATAATGTACTTATGTGCCCTGCGTCAAGCGCATAGTCTTTGTACCTCTCCCACATTTGCGCGTATACATTTTAAGATTAAATGTCAAATTATCGACAATTATAATTTAGTGATTGTCAACCCACTTTTGTTAAAACTCCTCTAGCCAAAAGGCCATGTTTTCCATATTATTTAGCCGTATTTAGCCTACTTATATAAGCTTAAAAATTCTGTAATTACATACACTATAATCCCTTGTAACTATTAAATTAAAGTCATCAGCACAAATTTAAAAAAATTTACGGTTTTGTACCTATCAGAAATAGTCCATGTTGAACTAATACGCTTATTGAATAACGTATAACTTTACAACAGGAATTAGTTTTATAAACGAAACAAGATCAATGGCTACTGCACATTTTTGCGAATATTCTAAGAAGAAAGCTTTTTTCTCCCTAACTTGTGTCGCATCTATCTTTTTAATCTGTCTGTAAAATGCTTTTTCATTCCTATCTTCTAGTACCTTTCGCTTCTTCCTTCCAACTGCAAGATACTTTGAATAAGCGTTCCGAGAAACATGAATCAAAGATGAATTATTCGGCAGTTAATCTACTTTAAAATACGAAACTACTGCATCATAAACTTCTATGTCAGCAACGCGTATGTCTTGAGACATATTTTCAAAAACAATTTCCTCGTAGATGGAAAATCCGCGCTCATAATTTACGTAGCCATGTGAAAAATTAAGTACCCTTCGCATAACGATTCTAAATTTACTGGAGCCTTCGTCAAACTCAGTGGTATGTTCTATCCAAAAATGGTCTATGCGTTTTATAGACCTTTCAAGTTTTTGACAAGAAGCATTTACAAATGGTGACGAACAAAGTTGCCAGATTTAAACGTAGTTTATTCTTTCATGATGTCGATAAGCGCTTTTATGCATTCTGTTTGACAAAGGCCTCATCATCGGAGGCAATATTCTTTAAAAAATCTTGTTTTGTTTTATGCAGCGGATCCTCAATAAATTTTATTTTATCAAGCTAAAATTGTTATCTACCGAAGAGTAGGCACCATTTCTAATGCTTGCTTCGCAACAACTTTGTTCTCCTACCAAACCATCGCACGATATCACAGTCGCTAACTAAAATTTCACCTTTGTAACTGTTGTGCCATACGTGGAGACATCAACTCTCTATATTTAATAATACGGCCTTGTTTTCTGGAATCTTAAGAGTCATCTTCAAACCTTTTAAGAATCTGAGATTGTCATTTGATCAATCAATAGAAAGTTGCATAATTTTCTCTAGAGACAGAAAATCTGAAGAATTGCTAAAAGCTTCCACTAAATTAACAGCTATAGTTTAACCAAGAAACGCAGAAGTAAATTATGGTCTGCAAACTTGTTTTTTAAGTGGGTCCAAGAACCTCAAGTTTATCTCCATCTGTTGCCGTTTGTATACTTTATCTAATGCTTCGTCAAAACTGTTGACGTATCGATGACATGATATGCGTAGAAAAGAGCTATCGCTATGCTAATTTGTAAGCAAATTATTTCCCATAAAAGTGACTCTTATCAAATGTAAATATCTCAGAACGATAAAGCTAATGCCTTTCATTTAGGAGGTAATTACTACAATGAATATTATATAATAGGGTGGCTCAAGAGCGCTTCTTTTTTGTTTTAGAGAGCAACGATCCCTCCAAATTCATTCCAAATCCGAAAAACAAAATTCCCTATTTTTAGGGTTTGAAATAATATGGCGGGAAAGTATAGGGGCCTGTAGAAAATTATCCAATGAATAATTTCCTGTATCAGACATATTGGTTTGAAATTTCTAACACCACCCTGCGAGTACCTGAAAACTACCCTTAAAACCAAAAATATCAATTTTTCATCAAATCAACCTTTTGTGCACTGTATTCTGGTCTTTAATGACTTAAAATTATTAATATTGGTCTAGTGAAATATTTATTGACATTGCGTTATTAATTTTTGATTATTTAAACGAATCGAATTTAATTAAATAATTTCTTTTTGAATTTAAAAAAAATAAAATTGATTACTGTGGGTCTAGTGGAATATTTAGCAATATTGGTTTATTAAATTTTCAATTATGTAAACAAATTATTTGTTAAATAGTATTATTATTTGGAAATAAATAATAATTTATTGTTTTAACAATTAAAAAATATTTGAAAATAAATTGATGTCACTTAATGAAAATAAACTGTTAGTTCAACGAATTTTCGAAGAGGAAAAAAACATTTTTTGAACAAAAGGGATTTGTTTAAATAATTCAAAAATATTTAGACAAAGTTGTTAAGTATTCCAACGATAATAAAACAAATATAAAGACTTGATAAATATCATTTGCAGATTATGTATCCTTCATCTTGAAAATTTTTTTAACTGTGCTAGTGTCGCGCCGATAACCCGATTGGTCACTGTTAGCGCGCCAATTTTAAATAATTCAAAATTCCGATCTAATATTTCTAATAAATAATGATTTATAAATACTTAAATAGAGTTTACCTAATCCTAAAATAATATTTTAGAGGGACAGATACAAAAAAGTCATTTTTTTTTGTCACAATGGGTAGTCTCGTCTCTGCCGAGTTTTAAAATGTAATTTTTGTTTCTAGATACTCCTGGAGTTGTCAAATTTGTTCAAAGCGTAAAAAATGACTTTAAAAATATCAAAAAACTTATTTTTCCTCATGCATTTTACATGGAAAACTTCAAGTCAAAACCGGCACATGTTAAAATTAAAAAATTAAAAATTGTGGAATTTCTTCTTCCGGATTTGGAATAAAATGTGGGGGGGGGGGTTGCCCTTTAGCACGCAAAAAAAAATCCCATGCATTTTTAAACCAGCCTATTTCATTAGTTAATGAAGCAGTAAAATAATTTTAAATCTGAATTAAATTAAATTTTATTTACTGTATAATTGAATTTTTCGCAGTTTCATCATACACATGAATTTTGTATTCTTCTACCCTCTTTAACTTTAAAATAATATTCTATATATCCTGAGTGAAAATTTAATTTCGCATATTTTTCTCCTCATAAAAAAAGTTGTAGCTTTTTTATTTTTCGAATTATTTACGAAAAACTGTTTTTTTCTCTGATCA